>PVJI01021782.1:0-26456 GCA_004026765.1 Micronycteris hirsuta
GGAGAAAGGGTGGCGCACGCATTCTGCACAGCGACGATGTGCTTGGCCTCCTCAAATGACCGGGTGTTCTGCAGGCAGGAAAAACCTCCAGTGTCCCATCTCCAACCCTCCTCATTACCTCTCAGCATCCGCTCCGCGAAAACAAAGTGAAACCTAGCCAAACGGTCCCAGCGCACGGAACACGGACCCCCTCCACCGACTTGTTCCGCTGGCCCCTTCTTCTTTAAAACGAGGGCACACGAAAGGAGGGGCCCTGGCACACCTGGGAACAAGCCACTGTCACAACGACCTCATTCAGCGGGGACAGGAGTCACCACGGTCTCCAAAAACCCTCTTTAAAGTCTGTTTCAATCAGTTTGCGAATGGATTTTGGGAACCCTTTAACTCCCACACTTCCACGACGCTTTATTGGCAATGTGATCCATGTCCTTGTCCGTCTGTCTTTTTCTGTGACTCAGGCTGTAATGCTGCTTCGCCACCACCGACTGTGTTGCTGCCTGAAGAGAGACTGAAGGGCTCAGGTTTCCGACCCACTGGTTTTGGACGTCCTGTCCTCAAACTCGCCCAGTCTCTCTGGCTCCAACCTTCCCTGTACGCTGTTCTCTCTGCCTAGAAAATCCCTCTCTGCCCTAAGCCCCCTCGCTCACTAACTCCTGCTTATCCTTCCAGATTCAGTGTGTACATCATTCCCTCCAGCAAGCACTCCCTGACTCCCAAATCAGAGCTGGCTGTCACTCTTTACCAGGCCCTCCCACACCGTCCTGTGCTTCCCAAACCCATAGGACTTGCACGTCACACTCTAATTACCTGTTTATCTCTCTGTACCTCCGCTAGGTTGTAACCTGGAAACGGGACTGCATCCATCTTGTTCACCATTGTGTCCCCAATGTCTAGCAAACTGCCTGCTCACAATGGGTGCTGCTTAAATATTTAAAGAAGGAACACATGAGTAATTTGACAGTAAGTAAACTGTAAAATATTTTTATGACTGCCTTATAAGATCTCAAGTTCTAAGTAAAGTACTTAAGACAGTAACATCTAATGAAGTGTTTTAAATCTGAGATAATTACAAAGTCAATCAGAATATACCCACTTTTAATTTGAGCCAAGTTTATTCTATTTATTTAATGGAGTTGGCTAAATAGAAACTCAAATAAGTGCTTGCTAATTATGCTATTTAACAAATCTTTGAATTCACATGTCAGCTCAAAAGTACTTCCTTAAAAATTCCTTTGTCAGGTCAAATCCTAAATAGCCTTTCCCAGAACTATTAGCCTTTACATTAAAAAAACAAAAATTCTCACCGAAAGATATGTTTATTGATTTTAGAGAGAGAAAAAAAAGGGGGTGTGGGAGGGGAAAGAAAGGAGAAAGAGAGAAACATCGATCAGTTGCTTCTTGTAGGCACCCTGACTGGGGATCAAACCCACAACCTTGGTGTACGGGACAATGCTTCAACCAACTGACCCACTAGGCCAGGGCCCTTTACTTTTTTATTTTTTAAAAAATATTTTATTTATTTTATTTTTAGACAGAGGGGAAGGTAGGGAGAAAGAGAGGGAGAGAATCATCAATGTATGGCTGCCTCCTGCATGCCCCACACTAGGGAACCCGGCCTGCAACCCAGGCACGTGCCCTGACTGGGAATCGAACCGGCAACCCCTTGGTTCTCAGGCCAGTGCTCAATCCACTGAGCCACACCAGCTGGGGTACCCTTTACATTTTTGAAAAACAATTTGATTAACCTATCAAACTCCTCCAGAACTTAAGCTCTGGGAGGTCAGGAACTATATCTGATTTTACTCACCACTGTAGCCCCAGAGCCTGGTATAGTCTTAGAAATAACTGGCTCTGAGAAACCCTGAGACCTGATAGGTAACTGGTCACAGAAGCCACTTTTCCCCAAGGGCGTTTGTGGAGTTCAACACATTCCAACCATCATTCTGATAACCTTGAAAGGCGATAGGAGCAGAAATCACCTCACACAAGGTAGGAAGGCTGATGAGAAATGCTCCTTACGACGAAGTCGAACCCAATGGCTATGCAGTGAGAACGAATTGAAAATGATTGATCCCTCATGAGTAATTTAAGTCTGGATGAACCTGGGTTTTCCACAGAACTCTAACAACGGCCTTCAAGAACCGGTGCCATCCGGCACTGCTCCCTGCTCTCTCTCACTCTCCCGTCCTCACTCGCACCGGCCACGCTGCCCCCTCGGCATCCCTCAGACACGCCAAAGCTCCCCCTGCCTTCTAGCCCCCGCACTCCCCGTTCCCTCCGGGTCTGACCAGTTCGCGTGGTGAGAGTCAGTTTCGGTCTGGGAGTGGCGCCCAGGCATGAGAATGTTTCTCACATGTCCCATATCTTTTAAAAATTATCAGGGATCATTTTAGTCTTTCATAGATAATTGTTGAAACTGGGTGATAAGGACATGCAGAGCCGTACACTGTTCTCTCCACTAAATATAAAACAAAACAAAAGCGCCTCCAGTGATTCTTACGTGAAGACAGTTGCTAGGCCTACGATCCCCAGAGCAGATCATTCTGCCCATGAATAGAGTAACTGAGACATTTCTGTTTGACAGGCTGTCTTAATGAATTAAAAAGATACTGTAAGATGAACATATCAAACTTATTTTCAAAAATATGAGAGAAAAGAACCATGCATTTGAGTCCACTTTGCAACATACAAGTATATTAACAACAAAAACACCATTCCATGTTCTGTTCGTTTCAGCTTAACTCCCGACCAATGTGGCGTCCACAGGAAGGGGAAGATTCTGGGCCTTGGTTCACAGAACCAGAAGCCTGGCACGAGAACACGGAAATGTGGACCCCAGACTCAGTCTCCCTAATTCCAGGCAGAGGCCTGCTAACGCTGATGCTCCAAACAGAGGAAAATGGAAGGGCTTCTCATCGCCCGGCCGCCCCAAAGCTCTCGAAGTGCAGTCATTTCCCATCTGAGGTCTTACCACAACTTTCACCAACGCTTGACGTAGTTTGATTTAAAGTACGGAGCGTGGAAGAATGAAATTCTCTTCAGTTTCAAATGAACTAATATCTAATTCTGAAAATAGGATCAAAGGTGATTATCTTTTCTGTTTTAAAAATAAACCACCCAAATGAATTTATTGGTGGGAATTGTCAATAAACCCGACAAAGAAAAATCGAACCGTCACCCTATCTTGCCACAGCGATGAGAATCTGTCACAGGTTAACTGAGGGGCTGGGACGTGGAACCGCGTGAGCTCTGCCAGAAATGGCTATCGGGATGGTTAGATTTGCTCTGAGCTCCCCTCGGAAGACGAGGGAAGCGGCAAAGCCGCGCTCGTTTGCAGGCTGCTCCCGCCCATGCCTACCAGGTGGCTGTTGACGACCCTGAGCTCCTGTATCACCAGACTCAGGTCTTCGTGCAGCGTGACTACGGCATTTTTCACCTCCCCGAGAAGAACGGGAATGGAATCGCTTGCTGCAGGCTCCCCAGGCCGGCCTTTGGTCGTCTGAACACTAGGACAGGGGAAGTGGTCTACATTTTGGGTGGAAAACTCTGCCCAATGACTGCTGGAAATAGGACTTAGATTCTTTTTCGCAGACTCAGAATTATCTGGAAGAGTGTCCAGTAGACTGGAGTTGTCCGTTTCTTCATCAGAAGACACAGGGCCCCTAGGAACGGAGAGGGGATGGGCCCCGCCTGTCTTGCCTTCATCTGTAAAGGAGGCGGGAGAACACTGTGGACGGGACAAACTCCAGAAGGACGGTCCGGCCAAAACCGGGGGTAAGAGAGGAGCAGACTTTTCTGGAGTGGCTGAGTCGGGAGACGACATGGATAAAGTAGAGAAGGACGAGGTCACCTCAGAGGTGGTTGAAACTGAAATGTATAAATGAGACAGCAAGATTATGCAATATTCAAATGAGAGTAATAGCTGAAATAATTTTATAATGTAAAATCCTATCTGAAAGGTCTCAATATAAATATACTACTTAGAATTTTATATGCTAAATAATCATAATAAACCTAAATAAACCCGAAGTGGGAAATAGAGAGAATCTAAAGATGTATTATGTGTCAATAATACCACAGAAATGAAATTAAAATAAAACGATCAATATTCATCTTCGCTCTCCGGTCCTGACTAACATATTTTTACACTCCGTTTATCAGAGAGAGCAGAAAGTGAGTGTTACACCCTGTCCTACTGGCGGCATTTTAAGTTAGCACTTAAAATAGAAAGTCTGAGGAAGCTGCAGCTTAGATTCCGTCTCCTTTTTTATTTCTACCGAGATACCGTGGCAAAAGGAACCGCCGACTGCAACAACCAAAAGCTGGGAACTGATCTTTCTCTCTCAATAGTCAAATGCAGTCGACTGAAGTCCGATCCAGCTGAGACCCAGGATACTAGCGCACATATACGTTAGTTTTTTCCACAAGAAACCACACATAAAATAGAAAGCATTCTAAACTTATTTTCCACAAAATTAAAGGTTTAAATAGCACTTAACTGCCTTTCAGGCAATACCACATTAAGTCTCTCCTTTCACGTTTCACTCTCTGCCGTCACTCCCAGGCTGTGCTCAGAGGGCACGGCCCCGGGGCAGGGGTAGAGACGGGTTCTGCGAAAGCGGTGCTTCCAGGTCGCATGGGACGGGACAGTTGCCTGCCGTCCCTCCCACTGGGAGGTTAACAGTGTCCATCGGTAATCGATTCAAGTATTTTTCCAAACCTTTTTGGACACAGAACTTTTTCTTGTCTCCTTGGAATATCTCTATACATTCATTTATGTTTTCAGTGGTGTAAATTGGCTAAATCCAGTTCTAAAGTCTGGGTTTGCTACTTAAATTTTTTTTAAAAACTTATTCCCCTGTAGTCAGAGAACAGGGAAATTAATGTTCGGCACTCAGCACACGTGACTTATCTTTCTGTGTTCCTTTCTCTCCTTCACAGGTCCACGTCCCTCTGAGCTAAGCTGGACATCCTGTGAAAATTGTGGCTGGAGTAGGCGGCTTCTGTTTTCTGCTTCAGAGCCCTCCAGTTCTCAGGAAAAGTCCCAACTGCAAAGCCGTCTGGGGGCGGAATGAGCGCTCTCAGCCGGGGCAGCAGCGCCAGGGCGTGAAAGGAAACGGGAACTTCATCAGCACGCGGTCCAGACGCCACACCCGCACTTGAGAACCTAGGTCAGGCTTCTGCAGACAGTCTGTCCCGGGCTTGGAAAGGGTGTGACGGTGAGGGGCACGCTAATGACGAAAGCCTCTGCACGTGTGCGTCCGGAGTCACACTGCTGCACTCGCAACGTCTGGACCACAGAGTTCTGTCACCTGACGTGTCCCTCCCGTGCTGGCTCTCCTGTTTTCAATGCCCCGGCTCTTTCTTGGTTTACTCTCATTTTGGAACAGCACATTCTCCGGCAGTTCACTGAGAAAGGATGCAGGAGTAGTAGAAGTTTTGAGAACTTGCACGTTTGGAAACGTCTGTATCCCGGCCACCCCATGGAACCGCAGCGGCGGCCTGTGAAAGCCCGAGCCCCCGTTAGCTTCCTCCTCTCGTCTCATAACCACGTCCACCAACGAAAACGCTAATCCACCTGCTGCGCACCTTAACAGGCACAAGAACGGGGGAAAGGCAGTACAGAAAAGAGGCATCAGTGAGGAGAAGTCACGTGGAGCTGAGGAAAGCAGAGGATGACCTGATGCTGAAAAGAAGAAATGCCAGCTCGTTTCCTGATGCTGCTGCTTGGCCACTGCAGGAGAACCGCAGCAACCAGGCCGCTGTAAATGGGGCTGCTGAGGTCACTGTCAAGGGCACAAATTGCACCTGTGTGGAAGGCAGCTCCAAGCTGCTCGAGCCAATAGGAAACTGCTTTCTTGGGAGCATCAGCCGTGCACGACGACACAATCCAGGCTGGTTTGGTTCCATGCTGTGTGTCCTTCTGGGGCAGAACTCGCTGTAGTCCCACTCACGTTGGACCGGCGTGGGCCCTCACTAACAGGCCAAGGCTGTCATAGAGGGAGCTGCCATCCCACCACTCACTTCTCTGTTGGCATGTGCCCGTGCTCACAGCCGTGAACAAGCCGGATGGGCTCTTGGAAATGCTGCAGGGGGTGGTTCCGTTTCCCGAAACACGGTTAACAAGCCTGGTGCAGGTGTTGGCTCTTCTTGTAGTTCCCAATATACTGTCGTTAGCATGTGGTAACTTAGGTAGTCTTACCTGGACACTTTCAAACCTTTGTCGTGGCAAAATTCTGCACCATCATGAGATGCAGTTGAGCAGATTCTTCCTACCTTAGTTCGTCTCCTGCGTCATGATGGCCCAGAAGTATTAGCAGACAGCTGCTGGGCTGCTTCCTACCTTACTGATTGATGGTCCAAATAAACAGACTGAAATGGCCGTGAAAACAGAAGCTGTGCCCCCGCTTGCAAAGCTCCAAGGAGCTCCTGAATTGCTGATTGTGCCTCCTGCGGTAGGTGCCACAGGAAGGAAACAGCATCCCTGGGACAGATGAACAGACTCAGGCTGCGAGAGACATGAGAGCTCTTGCCGTTGCCCCCAGCCTGCTAATGAACTCCAAAACTGATATTCAGGGGAAGCTACATGGACAACATCAAACATCACAGCTGGCCGCCAGGACCGGGAACGGCAAGTTGTGGGTGATGGATTGGCCCCACTCCTCACTGGCGTTCTAGGGCAGACTTTAAGGCACGGAAGGAAGAAGTGGTGGAACAGTTGGACAGATTGGATGTCTCATTTACTGTGGCGCAACACAACCATTGATGAATCTCTTAACTGCGAAAAATACCAAAGTTAGCACCCAGCTGGTGTAGCTCAGTGGATTGAGCGCGGGCTGGGAACCAGAGGGTCCCGGTTCGATTCCCAGTCGGGGCACATGCCTGGGTTGCAGGCCAGGTCCCCAGTGAGGGCCATGTGAGAGGCAACCATACATTGCTCTTTCTCCCTCCCTTCTCCTCTCTCTGAAAACAAACAAACAAATAAATAAAATCTTTAAAAAAAACAAACCAAAGTTAACCTGGTTATTCTGGTGCCATTTCAAATACCTCTCAGGTGGAAAAACTAGGTGAAATGGAGAAACTTTGTATAATGATCGAAAAACGTGGGGGTTTAGACAAAATGGAAGGTCTATCACACCATGAAAATGAGCCTGTGTAGAAAGCTTCATTAAACTTGATTGAACAGTGTTTCTCTGTAGAGGAAGAGGAAGGTCAAAATGTGCGGGTAACTATGTGCTGGCGCTACGGCCCAAGTTCAGGATGCCACTCCCCCGACCCTTAACTTTGGGATTGTGTGGCCGAGGCAGAAAGCTCTTTGTTGTGTACTCCTATTTGACATAAGTTTGTCCCACTGTTTCTCTGCTCGGAACTCTTTTTACAACTTGAAATTGTACTTGATTAGGTCCAACCTGTACATTTAGTATATACATTCTCCTCTAATGGGGTTCTTATTTCTATGTGGAATTTCATTTCTGGTAGTGTCTGGTAAATGAAGACTGTATTCTACCCTTAAAAAAAGTAAATGTCTGTATCCTACTTTTTTTTCAGGGATTTTTAAAAAATATATTTTATTGATTATGCTATTACAGTTGTCCCATTTCCCCCCTTTATTGCCCTCCGCCCTGTACACCACCTCCCACCTGCATTCCCATCCCCTAAGTTCATGTCCATGAGTCATACATATAAGTTCTTTGGCTTCTCTATTTCCTATACTGTTCTTAACCTCCCCGTCTATTTTGTGCCTACCAATTATGTTTCTTATTCCCTGTACCTTCTCCCCCATTCTCCCCTCTACCCCTCTTTGCTGATAAACCTCCATGTGATCTCCATTTCTGTGATTCTGTTCCTCTTCTAGTTATTTGCTTAGTTTGTTGTTTTTTTTTTTTTTTTAGGTTCAGTTGTTGATAGTTGTGAGTTTGTTGTCATTTTACTGTTCATGTTTTTGATCACCTTCTTTTTCTTAGATAAGTCCCTTCAACATTTCATATAATAAGGGCTTGGTGATGATGAACTCCTTTAACTTGACCTTATCTGGGAAGCATTTTATCTGCCCTTCCATTCTAGCTTTGGGGGATAGAGTAATCTTAGATGTAGGTCCTTGCCTTTCATGACTTGGAATATTTCTTTCCAGCCCCTTCTTGCCTGCAAGGTTTCTTTTGCAAAATCAGCTGATAGACTTATGGGAACTCCTTCATAGGTAACTGTCTCCTTTTCTCTTGCTGCTTTTAAGATTCTCTCCTTATCTTTAATTTTAGGTAATGTAATTATGATATGCCTTGGTGTGTGCTTCCTTGGGCCCAAGTTTTTGGGACTCTCTGAGCTTCCTGGACTTCCTGGAAGTCTATTTCTTTCACCAGATTGGGGAAGTTCTCCTTCATTATGTTTTCAACTAAGTGTTCATTTCTTGCTCTTCCTCTTCTCCTCTGGCACCCCAATGATTCAGATGTTTGAATGTTTCAAGTTGTCCTGGAGGTTCCCAAGCCTCTCCTCATTTTTTTTTTTTGAATTTTTGTTTCTTCATTCTGTTCTGGTTGAATGTTTATTTCTTCCTTCTGGTCCAAACCATTGATTTGAGCCTTGATTTCCTTCCCATCACTGTTGGTTCCCTGTACATTTTCCTTTATTTTATTTTTCATAGCCTTCACTTTTTCCTCTATTTTGTGACCATACTCAACCATTTCTGTGAACATCCTGATTACTGGTGTTTTAAACTGTGCATTTGATAGGTTGGCTATCTCTTCATCACTTAGTTGTATTTTTTCTGGAGCTTTGATCTGTTCTTTCATTTGGACCTTTTTTTTTGTCTTGGAGTGCCTATTATGTAGTAAGGGGTGGAGTCTTAGGCTTTTGACAGGGCAGGGCAACCCACGTGGCTGCACTGTGATGCTGTATGGGGGGGAGGGGTCTGAGAGGGAACAGTGCTGCTTGCTCAGCTCTCTGCTGGCTTTCAGTTACTTCCTCCGCTACCCACAAGCAAATTGGGCCCTTCTGGTGCTGATTCCAGGTGGGTGGGTTTGTGTATATTCTAGGACCCTGTGTGTCTCTCCAACGAACTCTCCTGTGAGGCTGGGAGTTTCTCCTGCAGCCTCAACCCCCACAGGTTTTTATAGTCAGAGGTTTTGAGGCTCTATTTCCTCATGCTGGAACCCTGGGTTGTGCAGTCTGTCTTGCTCCCCAGTTGTTCCTCCCAGTTTATCTGCACACAAATGTGGGACTGCCAGCTCTGCAAGCCACCACTTCGCCCAGTCTGCCAGCCACCACCTTGCCGTGAGTCCTCTCTGCCTGGCTGCCCGTCTCTGCCCCTCCTACCGGTATGGATAAATGTTTCTTCTTTAATTTCTTGGTTGTCAGAATTCCATAGAGTTTGATTTTCTGGCAGTTCTGGTTGTTTTTTGTTTTTAAATTTGTTGTTGTGCTTCTTTTGGTTGTGCGAGGAGGCACAGTGTATCTACCTACGTCTCCATGTTGGCCAGAAGTCTGTACCCTGCTTTTAGGCTTAGTGATAGTTTAGGTAAACAAAGAATTCTAAGTTGGAAACCCTTTTCTTTCAAAAATTTGAAGACAAAATTCCACTGTCTTCTTGATTCCAGTATTGCCACTTAGGAGTTGGAGTCATTCTAATTCTTATTCATTGTATATAAAGTATTTTATCTCTAAAGTATAATAGAATTTCCTCGTCTCCAGCTTCTGAAGCTTCTCCGCATGCCCCAGAGGGCTATGACTTTCATTCAAGGAGGTCAACTGAAAGTCAACTGACTTTTAATCCGGCAGCTCATTTCCTTCAGCTTTAAAAAGTTTCCTTGGATGCTTTAACTAATTATTTTCTCCTCTGTGTTTCTCCGTTCTCTCCCTGAGCCTCCTCTGTTCCGATGTTAGATCTCCTAGACTTGTCCTCTAGTCTTCGTACTTTTCTCTCTCATTTCCCACCTCTGTCTTTGTGCTCTACTTCCTTAGAGATTTTGTCAACTTCAGCTACAATCTTCTGCTATTGGGTGGTTAATTTCTGCTATTATATTTTTAATTGCCAAGAGCTATTTTTTTTTTTTTGCTTCGCAGAAATGTGTTCTGTAACTCTGTGTTTCATAGACACAACACATACTCTTATCTCATGTCCATGTTCGTGTTAGAAGTTTTTTTAAGATACTGGTGCGACTCGCTACCTGCTGGCAATTAAGAATGCAGGATCACAATGCGACTGAAAGCTGAATCAGGCTTGGGCGTGGGACTGGCCAGTTTTGAGCTTCAGTGTACAGTCATTTGAGCGGGTCATTTCTTGGGGAACTATTAATCCTGTGGTGTTTGTTCCGGCACCCACGTGCTCAGCTGCACCTGAGGTCTCTCATCGTAGACACCCCCATCTACCTTCTCCCGAAAACCCATCTTCAGACTTCTGCCAGAGGGTGTGGACGTAGATGGGGATTCGGGGCAATAACTGTTCATCTGTTTGGCAAGGAGGAGAAAGCTAAAGATTTAACTGCATTTCAGATAGCTGTTTTTAATTCTTTTTATTTAGCACCAGCCTCTGAAAGCAACAGGTGGAGTAGTTTTTATGACCTTATTTCAAAATGAGGCAAAGAAATCTTGAAGAGGCTAAAATACTTTTCCAAGATCACAAAGGTAAAAAGGGGCAGGGGTGAGACTCAGATTATTCTCTGATATCACAGCATATGATCCAGGGCGTCTAACCCATGGCCCAGGATGTGAATGCGGCCCAACACAAAATCGTAAATTTACCTACCCCCCGCCCTTTTTTTTTTTTTTTGCTCATCAGTTTTCATTAGTGTTTGTGTATTTAATGTGTGGCCCAAGACAACTCTTCTTCTTCCAGTGTGGCTCAGCATTGCCAAAAGGTTGGATACCCCTAACCATTACGTCATACATCCACACCATTTCGCTACATCAGAATTACTTTTATTCTATTATATAATTATGTTAAATTCTGGGTATAAAATTTAGAAGGCAGGCAACCCGGAGGGTGAGGGGATAAGGAGACTGGGCATCTTACCCATCAGGAAAGGTTGATAGTTATGCACATCTTTACCCAAAAAGGGAGAGTGGGAGAAAGGGTGGGAGTCTGTATTTAATTATTAGAAGATAGTCAGAAAACCTTAGCATTCCATTTCTCATATTGTGCTTGAGTGAGAACTGAGGTTAACAGGTGAAAGTTATAGAGGAAAACAGGGTTTAGCCCAGTTTTCAAAAGGAAGCTTTCTAATGGTTCTCTGCACATGAAATGAGCTGCTTTGGGAAATGGTGAGTTTCCAGTCACGCCGGGCGCAGCCACAGCCTGTGTGGCCCCTGGAAGAACTGTCTCGGGCCGGGTTCACGCATCAGGTGGACAGAACCACACGTCCTCAGTGAGACTCTAAAACTCTAGGACCCAAGATGTAGCTGCTAAATGACTGAAAAACCACTCTAGAAATAGTTCACTCTGGTCAGGAGGAAGGGTTTTAATGAGAAACACTTAAGCAGGCCAGGAAGTAATGTCTGAGTCAAATATTAATACAGCGTCACCCCCCGTATTTGACGAGAACACAGTTATGTTAGTCACGTATACACGATGTGGTTAAGATAGCTGGAATTTGACTTTGTGCCAGTGGTTTTCAAAGTTGGTCCCTGAACCAGCAGCAGTAGCAGCCCCAGCACCTGGGAATTAGTTAGAATAAAGGGCTTGTCCCCCACCCCCGCCCGCCCCCGCACACCACTTGAATCAGAAACAGAGGGCTGGGTCCAGAAAACCGACTTTTAACAAACCTCCAGGTGTCTCTGGGGTGTGCTAGCGTTTGAGAATCGCTGTTTTCTACTGTACGTCCACCTTTCGTTTCCATTGTAGCGGCAATGACCGACTAAAGAGCTTCTCACTGTTGACAGTTTCGCAGCTTTGATTCACAGGCTCCACGGTGCCTTTGCTCATAAAGAGCCACTTCACCTCTAATTGCCGCACACGAATTTACTTTGTTTCCAAACACTCCCAGCTGCACCAGGCACTTCGGGCGCGCTCCGGGGTGCCCCGCCCTGCCCGCTCTGTTCCCCTTCTTGGCTCACTCGGAATTAACACTCATCCCCTTCGTACGGTTTATCTGCCAAAGCTGAAACACAGCAGTCACTGCAAATAAGCTGCAATAAACGGCTGTCTGTTGAAATCGCATTGTGTGATATGGACACACCAGCTAGTGCTGCCTGCGCCTGAAGACAGCGCCGATAGGGCGACCCCAGACGCTGGGGAATCTCTAGCCTCTCATATTCAAGTAACCCTGAAACGTCATTATATTACATTATTCACATATTACAACTTTAAATTAAAAAGCATTAAGAACTATTGGGTGCAAAAATTAAACGACAAACACGTTTCTAGAAGTGTTTTAGAACTTAGCTATAAATGTGCATTTTTCTGTAAGTGGTAGGTCCTTGGTCATTTAAACACTTCACACAGTTCATTGTAAACCTCAGGGATTGCTTTTCATTCTCCAGTTCATTTCTTTCAATCCTCCTAGCTGGTTTATAATGGCTGTCAAGTTAGCTAAACACATGAATTAAAATATTCTGACTTTGTCCAGTGGTTAAAAAATATGATATTTTACACAAGCATTCATAGCAGAATTATTTATAATAGCCGAAAGGGGAAACAACTCAAATGTTCATCAACTGACGAAAGGATAAATAAAATGTGTTTATCTGTATGATGGAATACTATTTAGCTATAAAAAGGAGCAAAGTATCGATACGTACTATAACATGGATGACCTTGAAAACATTATGCAAAGTGAAAGACACAAGGCCACATGTTAGAGATTCCAACGTATAAACATACAAAATGTCCAGAACGGGCAAATCCCTAGGGACAGAAAGTAGATCAGTGGCTGCAGGAGCTAGGGAGAGGGAGGAATGGGGAGGGACTGCTGAAGAAAACAGGGCTCTTTGGGGTGATGAAAAGGTATGGCCAGGGGAGCTGCCGGGGCTGCGGGGGGCAGGCAGCAGCGGGGCTGTGACTTCCCAGCGTGACAAGGCTCCCTTCAGCCTGGCGCTTCTGAACCCGCCCGGCCAGGAGCGTGGGGTTGGCTGCCACAGTGTGCAAGGCTATTTTCAATCAGCTTCCCCATGTTAATTTTTCTGGCTTTGGAGCATTTTATAGACAAAAGGACAAGGGCGCAGTTACTGGGTCCTGTGTATGTGTGTGTGCGTGTGTGTGTGGTGTTTGGTCTCTTTTTCGAGCAAAGATGAACTGAAAAGTACAGAATAGCTACTACTGAAAGCCAGAGTAAAAAATAAGAAAGGAACCAATAAGAAACAGAAACGAAGAGTGAAGCCAGGGAGAATCTCACCGCTATCCCAACGTGAGAAAGTACAGTTTTCTTTCCTCCAAACAAAGGAAAAGGCACAGGCCAGGGCCGCCTAGCCTAGCACAGCGACCGGGGCACAGAAGCATGAAAGGCTGCCTGCCACCGGATCTGACGTCTACGAATCTACTAGCTCTTTTTTTTCCCCCTTTTTAGTATGCATGATAAAATAGCCGATGACCTAAAAGAATAGTTTGGGCTACAGGTAAATGACAAAATCCAAGCAGAGGAGCAGAAGGAACGGCTGTTCTAAGAGCAGAATGATTTAGTACTAAAAGGTCAAAAGGCTGCTGTAGCAATCCCACTCAGTTGGTGAAAATATTAAGGTGCGTGAGGTAGCTGCCTTCGACTGCCTCCCTGATATTTAAGATCTGCTAAAATATGTGTGCAAGTGTTTTTTGACTTGCCCAGCTCATTCTCTAAAAAGACACTTTCTATAGACAAATACTTCTTAAAACCAGAAGATAGATACAGTAGTCCCCCCTTATCCTCAGGGGATACGTTCTAAGACCTGTATTTATAGCTGACCCTTGATCTGTGCTAATCTACTTATATTCAATTTTTGTCAATAAATACTGTAAATATATTTCTCTTCCTTTTGATCTTCTCAATAATGTTTTCTCTACTCATTTTATTGTACAAATATAGTATACATGGTCTGTCCGGAAGAGGTCCAGCCATTGTTAATATAACAAGACCAGTTTGCGTGACATACATGGAACCTGGCAGCCAAGGAGAGTGGACTGGAATGCAAATGCGTGAACAAGGATGACTTCACTGCACTAGCCAGGGGGGAGGTAGACATCGCTGAGCGAGCATGTGTACTGTGTGGCCCTTGCATTCAAAATGACTGAGCGAGTAGAGCAATGAATCTGCATCAAATTTTGCATTAGGCTTGAACATTCCTCCGTGGAAACTATTTGGATGATTCAGAAGGCCACAGTCACACATAACTGGTGATGGGCAGCTTTATCACAACAACACACCTGCTCATGCATCACGTCTCGTGCAGAGTTTTTGGTGAAACACCAAATCACCCAGGTGACTCGGCCTCCCATACAGCCCAGATTTGGCGTCCTGTGACTTTGGGCTTTTCCCAAAACTAAAATCATCTTTGAAAGGGAAGAGATTTCAGACCATCGATGAGATTCAGGAAAACACAATGGGGCAGCTGATGGATTGGGAGAACTGTGTGAGGTCCCAAGGTGCCTACTTTGAAGGGGACTAAGATGTCATTGTCCTATGCACAGTGTTTCTTGTATCTTCTTTAATAAATGTCTCTATTTTTCACATTATGTGGCTTGATACCTTCTGGGCAGACCTCATAAACTACATTTAACATACAAAATATGTGTTAAATGACTGTTTACTTGTCAGTAAGGCTTCCAGTCAACAGTAGGCTATTAGTAGTTAAGTTCTGGGGAGTCTAAAGTTATATGCGGATTTCCAACTGCTCAGGTGGATGTTGGTGCCCCAGTCCCCATGATGTTCAAGGGTCAATTTTATTGTTTTTCCTAAACATACGTGCTTATGATAAAGTTCAATTTATAAATTAGACATGGTACTAAGTTAACAACAATAATAAAATGGAACTATTATAACAATATAACGTGATAAAAGTTATGCGGACGAGGCCGCTCATTTCAGAGGACCCCTGGCCGCAGACTCCGCACGGGCTCAGTGCTTCCCGGTGCAGCACGGTGGCACCAGTTGGAACCCGTGTTCTGCTCGCGTCTCCCGCCCACAAGTTCAATGCCTTTTCCATCCGAGCTAAGCGGTTACCTATCACCCACTGTGGCTGTAACTTCTGCAGTTCGAGGTGCAACAACAAAACTAGCACAAAATTCTTTTTCCTTCTTCACAATTCACAGACAGATTTGTCCTTACCATAGATCTTAGCAACCTTAGCATGTGAACTCTTCCTTTCCTTATTGAGAACTCTTATCTTTTCATTGAAAAGAAGCGCTTTCTGGCTTCTCCTCGGCACACGCTGATTGTCCGCACCCCTACGCTTGTGCGCTGGGACCATCATTGAGTAAAACAAGGGTGACATGGGCACAAGCAGTGAGAGACCACGACAGTCCACCTGGTCACTGGGACGGCTACTCAGTGACTGACGGGCAGATAGCGTACACTTCGTGGACAAGCTCGACAGAGGGGTGATCGATGTCCTGGACGGAAGGAAGGGGGGTGGCGCGACATTTCACCCTGCCACTCAGACCAACATGCGATTTAAAACTTATGGACTGTTTATGAAATTGTCTATTTCTGGAATTGTCCACTGAATGTTTTTGAATCTCAGTTGACCAGTGGTAAGTGAAACTCTGAAATGCAAAACCACAGAAGGGGGCTAGGGTTCCATCTTCTTTATCCTCCATCATCCTGAGTAGTGCCAGTGTCCACGGACACTAGCCATCCATCCTCACCTCATCCATAATTTCCTGAATTCCTCAACCATAATGACCATCAGCTATTCCTCTGCACACTCCCTAGAACAGGGGTGTCAAACTCATTGTCACCGGGGGCCACATCAGCCTCGTGGTTGCCTTCAAAGGGCCAAAATAATTTTAATTCTGTATAAACGCAACTACTCCTTAACGGTTAAGGAGTTGAAATTACATTTGGCCCCTTGAAGGCAACTGCAAGGCTGATGTGGCCCCCGGTGACAATGAGTCTGCCACCCCTGCCCTAGAGCATGTCATCACTCAGAACTGCCTTGCTCTGAAATCTTGTCTGCCGAGATTCCTTTCCTTCTCGATGACTTCCAGCCCCCTCATTCCTTTTAATACATCCACACTTTGGCCTCATTGAGAGAACAGATCCAACAATCCTTGTATTTTCTCTCACACCACCAGGGCTTGCCTGGCTCTGCCTCCTTTCCTGTCCAGTATGGAGTCCCATCATCCATCCCTGGAACCACCTTCTTGCTACCCCTGTGCCGCAGCGTCTCCTGCCTCACCCACACTGATTCCCAACCCAGGAGTCAGCAAACCCCTCTGCGAAGGACCGGAGAGTAAATATTTCAGGCGTTGTGGGACGCACAGTGTCTGTTGCAACTACTCAGCTCTGCTGTTGTAGCACACGAGCGGCCAAAGACAGTATGTAAACCAATTAGTGTGGTTGTGTTCCAACAAACCTTTGTTTATAAAAACAGGCAGTGGGCCAGATTTGGCCCAGAAGCTACAGTTTGCCAATCCCTGTCCTAATCGTATTCGAATTGAAATATCTACCCTTTTCATTCCTGTCCCCCAGCTGCTCAGCACTAGAGGAGAAAAGCTTAAGACCCCATAAATTAGGGCTGCTGCAAACAACCACTCCCTCGTCTTGTTAGTTCCCTCTTCCATTCTCTGGAGTGGCGATTCTGAGTCTCTTCCAGTCTCCTCACAGCTGTCCCATCACTCCAGCAACATCAGACAGTAAGATGCGGAGGCCAAGGCACCCAGTGTACGGTGCCTGAGGGCTCAGTTCACATTAATCATTGAGATCAGCAAAACCCTTTCCTTCCACCGGATGCAGCCGTTCTCCTTCCTCCCAGGCCTGCAGGATGAGGTAACTCCTGCTCTGGACTCTGGGCCACCTCCCCCGGGCCATGCTCCCACTCCTCCTGCCCCGTCCTCTCTTGGCCCCCACCCCTCGCCCAGTTTCCTTCCTTTCGGTAACCTCTGAAGCGCTGCCTCCCTGTGTCGCCCCCTCCAGATCAATCCCCCACATTCCCCGACGGAGTAGTTTCTCTAAGACGCATTTATAAAGCCACTCACCTGACTCAAAACCTTTAGTGACTTGCACTGTCTCCAAAATAAAGTCCAAACCTAACCTGTCATACATAGCTCCTCATCATCTATCCTGGCTTCATCCATCGTCCAATGTTTTTTTCCGATTACTTTTTCACACATATTTTCGATTCCTTCTCTGTGAAGCTGCTTTTAGATTGCGTGTTAAACACGGAGTGCCCCCAAAGTGCAGGGCGCTGTGGTGGGTCATGTGCAGGGTCCCTTCCCTCATAAAGGTGACGTTCCGGTTTGGGGGAAAGACATTACAAACTTAATGCGTGTGTAATTCCATTTGATTGGAATGACAGTGAGTGCTAGGAAGGATGATAACAGGACACTGAGATGTCATGCAGTTGGGGGACCGAATCTAGGGCTCAGGAAGTCTTGGAGAAGTGACGTCTGAGTTGACCTCGAAGGACGAGGAGAGTGGACTAGGGAAGGGGTGGATCAGAAGTAAGAGGGAACAAGAGTCCAAGGTGCTGAAGCCACACAGTCTATTTGACAAACGGAAAGGACGCCAGCCTGCTGAGAGGCAGCAGCTGGACTGTGCGGGGCCCGGAGGCCAGCGGGTCTTTAGGAACGTGGCCAGCGGTGCCGGTTTAAGTGGGCGGGGCGCGCCGTCAGGCCATTCCGGCTCGGCTGTCCTGTGGGGGATAGACCGGAGCTCCGCAGGACTGGCGTGGCGTGGGGTGAAGTTCGGATGAAGGCTAGGCGTGGGGGTGAGAAGTGCCCTATGGCATGTACGTTTTAATGCCACCGGAAGGGCAGTGAAAGGAGGGAACCGAAGAGGGGGGATGGAAAGCAGAGACAAGCAAACAAAGAATGCTTCAAAAGAGGTTTTTTTGTTTTTTGTTTTGTTGTAAGACTTACCCCATGTCATTAAGGCCTTGAGGTTTTCACCATCTGTCTGGGCGATGCTGGGTTGTGTTGGTGCCTGAGAGTCCTTGTTGATGACCATCTCCTTCACTGGCTCAAACATTTCGAATGAGGGAGAGACGTAGAGTGTCTCTACAGAGGCCTGGTTGTAGAAAGTAGACTCTGACTTGGATATTCTTAAATTGGGGCTGACAGACTCTTCTTTACTCGATGACCAAAGTGCTGGTAAACTCGTCAATGTTTCGAAACTTTTTGCAGCTGAACACTTTTCTGGAGGCCTTTGCAAAGGGTTTTCTGCTACAGTCTTTGCAACGGCGCTGTCTGATCTCTTGTCTAAACTCACATTTGTCTTCAGGGATGGGTTTTTTCCTGACGGAGTAAGGACAGCATCTGTAAAATCAAAAAATAAAACTAAAAATACTCTGCTTCATAATAAATCAATTTTTAAGTATATTTTATTGATTATGCTATTAGAGTTGTCCATTTTTCTCTCCTTTAACCCCCACTCTCCAGGATCCCCCTGCACCCACCCTCCCTCCAGGATCCCCCTCACCTTAGTTCATGTCCATGGGTTGTACATATAAGTTATTTATTTGGCTTCTCCATTTCCTATACTGTTCTTAACCTCTCCCTGTCTATTTTGTGCCTACCAATTATGCTTCTTATTCCCTGTACCTTTTCCCCCATTCTCCTCTCCCCCTACCCCGACTCCCTGCTGATACACCTCCATGTGATCTCCATTTCTGTGATTCTGTTCCTCTTCTAGTTATTTGCTTAGTTTTTGTTTTTTAGGTTCAGTTGTTGATAGTTGTGAGTTTGTTGTCATTTTACTGTTCATGTTTTTGATCATCTTATTTTTCTTAGATAAGTCCCTTCAACATTTCATATAATAAGGGCTTGGTGATGATGAACTCCTTTAACTTGACCTTATCTGGGAAGCATTTTATCTGCCCTTCCATTCTAACTTTGTTGGATAGTGTCATCTTGGATGTAGGTCTTTGCCTTTCATGACTTGGTATACTTCTTTCCAGCCTCTTCTTGCCTGAAAGGTTTCTTTTGAGAAATCAGCTGACAGTCTTATAGGAACTCCTTTGTAGGTAACTGTCTCCTTTTCTCTTGCTGCTTTTAAGATTCTCTCCTTATCTTTAATCTTGGGTAATGTAATTATGATGTGCCTTGGTGTGTTCCTCCTTGGGTCCAACTTCTTTGGGACTCTCTGAGCTTCCTGGACTTCCTGGAAATCTTATTTCCTTTGCCAGATTGGGGAAGTTCTCCTTCATTATGTTTTCGACTAAGTTTTCAATTTCTTGCTCTTCCTCTTCTCCTTCTGACACCCCTTTGATTCGGATGTTGGAACATATAAAGTTGTCCCGGGGGTTCCTTAGCCTTTCCTCATTTTTTTGAATTCTTGTTTATTCATTCTGTTCTAATTGGATGTTTATTTCTTCCTCTCGTTCCAAATCATGGATTTGAGTCCCAGTTCCCTTCACTTCGCTGTTGGTTCCCTGTATATTTTCCTTTATTTCACTTTGTATAGCCTTCATTTCTTTCTTTATTTTGCGACCATACTCAATCATTTCTGTGAGCATCCTGATTACCAGTGTTTTGAACTGGGCATCTGATAGGTTGGCTGTCTCCTCATCACTTAGTTCTTTTTCTGGAGTTTTGATCTGTTCTTTCATTTGGGCCATATTTCTTTGTCTTGGCACACCTGTTACATAGTAAGGGGCAGAACCTTAGGTATTTGCCAGGGTGGGGTAACCCACGTGGTTGCACTATGACGCTGTCTGTGGGGGAGGGGTCAGAGAGGGAACAATGCCACTTGCTCGGCTCTTGCCCCACTTTCCATCACTCCCCACAAGCAGTTTGTGCCCTTTCAGGTGCTGATTCCCAGGTGGGTGGGCTTGTGTATATTCTAGGACCCCATGAGTCTCTCTAACAGACTCTCCTATGAGGCTGGGAGTTTCTCCCACCACTGCAACTCCCACAGGTTTTTTCAGTTAGAGGTTTGAGGTTTTATTTCCAGGTGCTGGAACCCTGGGCAGGCGGTCTGTCTCGCTCCTCATTTGTTCCTCCCGGTTTAGCTGCACATGAGTGTGGGACCGCTCGGTCTGCCAGCTGCAGCCTTGCTGTGCATCCTCTCTGTCCCGGCTGCCCATCACCGCCCCTCCCACCGGTCTGGATGAATGTTTCTTCTTTAACTCCTTGGTTGTCAGACTTCCATACAGTTTGATTCTCTGGCAGTTCTGGCTGTTTTTTGTTTTTAAATTGGTTGTTGTTCTTCTTTTGGTTGTGCCAGGAAGTGAAGTGTATCTACCTATGCCTCCATCTTGGTCAGAACCCTGGAACTCCACTTTTTTATGTCATAACAGAATTCTCTCCTATTTAGTTGTTTCTACTTTCTTACAATATTTCCATTCTGCCTATGTGAAGTATACCCATACTATAACTGATGCATTAGTCATTCTGTGGCTGCCTTCTCTCTCCTCACTGAAGCCCAAGGAAAGAAAAGCTTCAAATACTTTGTCTTAAAATATTTTTCCCTTCACCAACTTATCTGTCTCAGAAACCACTATATTTTTAGTACCTTCAAACTTTCACCTTTTAACAAGATAAACTAGAGAACATTTGCCATATCATACTGGTCTATCCTTACAGAATCCCCAGCTACAAAGAAAAAAACAACTTTTTCTCCTGAAATAAAAAATGTCTTCTTGCCCCAGTATCTCTACAAAGCCCATAAAAGAAAAATCACTACTTTAGGTAGCAGCCTGACTTTGATAAATCCTTTGTCTACATGGGAGAGAAGAAGCAATCTCTCCAAGCCATTATGAGGATTACTAAAATGTAAGTTCCATTGGGCCGGGGACCTTTGTCCATGTTATTAATTAGTAAAACCAAAGTACCTAGAATAAAACAAAGTACTTGGACTACAACAGACAAAAAATATTTTTTACAAATGGAAGAAACTGGAGAAATTATAAGGAATTGAAATCAAAGGTGGATCAGATATAGGTACATCTCTTGAATCTATGAATTACAAGTGTGGTCCAAATTTCTGGTTGCAGATTGTTATCCACACTCAGTGCTAGGACTTGCTCTCAAGTAGTTTCATCTGAGGTTGAATATGGAAAGAAAGAAAATTGTTTCTAAGAAAGAGTTCATAAATTAGAAGCATAACTGGATGAGAGAGGGCAAAAGGAGGATTACATCATCGAAGCTCCCCAAAAACAAGAGGACACAGGAATCATGTAATTCACTATCGAGTGTTTATATATCACAATGCACCTCAAAACATACCTCACAATGCTCATTTATATGCCAGCATCATCACTTTCAGGCACTGCGTTATTAAAGAAAAGCAAATTTTGTTTGATTCTGGAAACCTTCCCTTCCATTTTCATCCATAGTCGAAGGCCAGCCTGGGCAAAAATGCCGCTAGTATACCAGTTAGCCAATTCAAGAGACTTACATCACTACCTCTTCCAGGAATTCCATTTTTCCCCAAACTTCTCATCTCCAAACTTTCTCATCTTTTAAAACTCAATTCAAGTATCACTTTCTCTCTGTCCTTTTCTTCCCTCCCTGTACCCTGTGATTGTCTATCTTACCATATCCTGTTTGGAGCCCCATGAGGAGCTGTAACATTTCATCCCATTTAATTTCATCTTTTATTACAAGGCTCCCCAACCCCAGCCCCTGCAAACAGCCTGCTTGAGGAGACCTTATGAGGAATCATCTTTGAGTCCCAGCACCTAAGAGTGCCCTTCCCGTAGGGCATAGTCAATAAATGTTCACTGAGTGAAAAGACAAACTGAAGCACAGAATAAAGAAAAATGCCTTTGTTTTTCTAAATTGAATGTAGTTTACTTAATAATGATGAAAGGAAATGGAAAATTAGTAGATGAAAACAACTTCTAGAATACTCCTAATGTGCATAAAATCAAGTTAGTCTAGTTGGTAAAAGTTCTGTTAAAAATACTAATATATTCCTAGTAGAATACTAGATTTACAGTTTTCCAAAGTACATGTGCATCATACATCACCTTATACACACAAAAGCATTCCTTAAAAGTAAATTTCAGTCAAGTATTTTCCATTGACTTTCAATGTACATGTGAGAAAAATGGGGGAAAAGTCTTTTTCTATCGTAATAGAATCATCTTAAAATTTAGCAATATGTAAACCCAGATAATTCAGACTGATAATGACTTTCTGATGAAAATATTCACAATAATACAATCTAAATCTCAAAATTGGGATGTATAAAATCATCTGTATAACCATTATTTTAATGTTTAGTACAAAAACTTAAAATTACAAAAAGAATAAAAAATATCTTAAAATTCAAAGAAACAAACCAGACTGAAGCCATTCCGTTTCTAGTCCAGGAAGAATAGAATGCAGCTTCTGGCTGCTTATATATATATTTTTAACCAGTAACATTTTTAATGAATAAAATACCATAATCTTAAAAAAAGCATGAAAAATAAAAAGTAATGATTCTAAATGCATAGATTATCTAAAAGAAAAAAGGTTTCATAACCAATGCTAAAGAGGCAGGAAGGTTCCAGAAAGCATGTGAAGCTGGGTTTCTGTACCCTCAGCTTTTCGCCACCCCCGCGCTTTCCGTGCAACACGCCACATTAATCCTCTTCATTTTAATCCCTACTTCTTTCCAAAAATCCTTCAAAAACTCCCTCTTGTTTCAGTGATAAGTCTAAATCCCTTGAGTTTCAAAGATCCTCTATTGCTTATTTTCCATCACCTCTCAATAGGAAACTAACCCTCAGGCAGCCGTTCTTTTCGTGTCATACCCCGTGTTCGTTCAGGTGCCTGCATCTTCACTCCCCATGTTAGTCCGTGCTTATCTTCACTACCACTGATGTCTTGCCCTGCGCTCCAGTACTGGGACACCCTCTCCCTTCTCCGTCCATTTAAATCCTGTCAGTTCCTCAAGGCCTACCTCAGTGATTACTACTTCTGGAAGCTACTGATATTTCTAATCATGTCTATCACTTCACCCTAATGCTTAACTTCTCTGAAATGGTAAATATTTATTTCTGTACACTCGTTTTTTCCACCTAATTTTATGTGGCATAGAGCTTATCACACATCATGTTACATTTCTGCACTCTGACTTTATAGCCTTCATCATGTTTTTGCACTTTGGAGATAAGCAAATGTTTGTTAAATTTAATAATTATTTGACTGTAAATGATATCAATTTTACATGTTGATTTTTGTGTATAGAGATGTATACTATATGTGAAACCTAAAAAATAAGAATGATCAATCAAGAAACACTTACTGAGCACCTACTGTGTACACTGGACTATATTTGATTCCAAAGACATACATACGTGGAGGTCATAGTTTCTATTGCCAATAAACTTAAGATCAAGTGTGAATTTTGTACACATAGGTAGAAAAAACAATACATATATAAAAATATGTAGATTTTTAAATATATATAGATAGATACTCGCTATATATGCACAAACAGAAGTATACAGAGTGGGGAAAGAGTAGGTTTACAATTGTGGGTATGCAAAACAGAGGTTATTCTTATTCTTATTTATTAATTATTGTATTATTTTCCATATGAACAACTGTAAATCTAGGTTTGCTCCACTGTGTATAGGTGATGACACATAAAAATAATAAAAATTATTAAATAACTAATAATACAGTTCAATATCACAATGTCTAGGAGATTATATTTCCTCAATAAATGAGTGGACATAAAGAACATGTTTGGGTTGGCCAAAGAGTCTGTTTAGCTTTTTCCATAAAATAAAAGATACATTTTTCATTTTCACCAATAACTTTAGTGATTTGGATATTTTGAGTATGTCGGCTATCTCCCACTTTTGGCTTCCAATGGGTAGAGGCCAGGGGTGCTGCTAAACATCTTTCAATGCAAGAGACAGCCCCACAGCAAAGAGTTAGTTACTTGGCCAAAATGTCAGTAGGACCAAGAAACTTCACAAACCACTTTTCACCTTTGATCAGTCACAGCACCTTCTTTATACACTGCACAAATCTTTGTGTGTGTTTCTGTTGCATTTTTACCTTTCTTGAAATAATAAAGCATAATATGCTGAAAATAGTGCATACTTTCTTCCATCTTCAATATTAAATGGCTGCACAAAAATTCACCAATTTTGGTAAGTTTTTTTATAAAATGCATGCTGATATGACAGCTGCTGCAATATAATCTAACAAAATTGTTTTGAATGAAGTTAAAGACAACTAAGTGCTATGAGAGCCATCGTATGGAAAAAACTAAACAAGCTTTTTGGCCAACCCAATATAACAGTAAAATGCTTTTCAGTTTGGATTCTCCTAAAAGCAGACTCTGAGAAAAAGATTTGGATGCAGGCAGCTGATTTGGCTGTGATCCCAAGAACAGAAGTGAGGGAATGGGAATGGTAAAGTAAAAAAGGAACAAAAGCCAACAGAGTGTATTAATGACCAGGTTTACTATTATCATGGACAAATGAGGCTCAGTCCTGGTGGATGTCTCAGCATTGCCCACTCAGGAATGGAAAAGTGGACTGTTTACCGAAGGTCTTGCTGTCACTGGTTGAGGGTTGCCTCTATGAGCACTAAATCTTTGGCATTTCTGGGCTGCTCTGCATTTAGGCTGAACAAGTCTCTCGGCTCCAAAAAGAACAAGACAGAACACCTCTCAGGTAGAGAAGCAGAGAGACAGAGGCACTCTCAGTGCATGTGGGGACTGGTCACCAACTCTGCAGTTGTACTCAGGGGTAGACCAAGAGAATGTGGGTGGGGCATTAATAGCATTTGCTACACTATATATTCATTTATCTCCTCTCCTTCTCCCACACCCACTAACATGACAGAAGTGGAACACAAAGGTATAAATCTAAAAGGGCAAACAGAACAGAAGAGAGGACAACAGAAGATTGCGACATCAACAAATTGTTAGAAAAGGAAAAACTGGTGGAGTGAAGAAGCAAAACAGTAAATGCCCGCGGGGGGAAAGCCAGTGTGAAAGAAACTGATTCTTATCACAGAACTCCAGAAAGTTTTAGGAATTTGAGGACAGGGTACCTTGGAATTATGGGGAATTTATGATTCATTATTTTGGGGAAGAGATCTTCATTTGTACAAAAGAAATAGAGATTGTTTTGTTGCTTGGATATACAAACAAGTATAGAAGAGTATGTCTGGATGCTGAGTGTCCAACAGATGGGCTGTGTCAGTTATTAAGCTATTGTCCTTAAGCTTTGTGACACTGGGGCCGGGACGACACAAACCACATTTCTGTTTGCCAGCTAACGGTTTGATAGGTTCTGCCAACAAGAGGGGCCAGAAGGAGATTGGAAGGCCAGAGTAGGAAGAAATGACTTGCTCCTTCCTGTTTTCTTCCTGCTCCTGATCGCGTCACCTTTACACCGCTTCTTCACTCCATTCGCCGCATTCCTTCCAGTTGCCCCTTGCCAACACCCATAGAAGCAGCCTTATCACCCTCCCTTAATAACATTAGCACCAGCCAGTCACAACCCCACCTCCCGAGAGGCCTGGGACACAAAGTTGGTGGTCATCACCCCACAAAGCCCTTCCTCCGAGCTGCTAAATTTTAATTATTCCAACCTCTGCACTTTACTCCCCCAGCCCTAAGCCTGGTAGTTTATCCCTGTAGTTACTACCTCGATGATCCCTTGGTATTCTCTTTTCACTTTTTAATATCTAATCAACATCCTACATGTAAATTCTCTCTATTGTATTACATTTATAAGGACAGAGTAGTTCCTATTAGACCAACCCTCCTGTAGATAACAGCTAGAAACTTCAGACAATATGTAAAATTCCAATTACCTAAAGTTATAGAAGAGTGACCAAAAGTAGGCAGAAACTAGATGGAATCAACACTTGGAAGAAAGGAACACTGGGTAAGTTTCCTGTTTTTACAACTCATCACTCGATTTCCAGTCAGCTCCACACTAAGTACTAAAATTTGCCTAAACCTACAGGTTCACTGGCCTGAAGATCTAGAGGACAGGGTTTGGAGTTACCATGGCAGTGGAAAGTGAGGAGGTAAATCCCAATAAAGAGAGAGCCACTGAGGAAGCCAGACTTACTACCATCACAGTCAAACTGCTGAAAACAAAACATTAAATAGAATCTTGAAAGTATTCAGAGAAAGGTGACACATCACACAAGGAAGGAAAGATACAAATGACAGCCCACTTTTCATCCTGAATAATGGCAGTCAGAAGACAGTGGAATGTCCTATTTTTTTTAAATAATGAAAAGAGGCGAAAGCTGTCAATGCAGAATTCTATATCTAGCAATAATATCCTTCAAAACTGAAGGCAAAATAAAAACATTTTTGGATGAACAAAAACTAAGAGAGTTAATTGCTAGATGGCAATTTATAGCAAGAAATGCTAAAGGAAGTAAATACTTCAGGTTGAAGAGAAATTATACCAGATGGAAAGCT
>PVJI01021783.1:0-26608 GCA_004026765.1 Micronycteris hirsuta
CGGGTTGCAGGTTCAGTCCCTGGTCAAGGTGCAAAGGGGAGCCAACTAATGAATGTTTCTCTCACAAGTTGATGGTTCTCACCTTTTTCTCCCTCCCTCCCCTCTCAAATAAGTAAATAAAATCTATTTTAAAGAGTAAATAAAATGGATGTGTTCTCTTGTGTTTTTTATTAAGTGACTTAAAAATCACTTTGCCCAAATTCACTTCCTGTGTGCTTAAATGGTGGCAGTTACCAGGTATAAAAGAAGTCAGAGGGATGTATGTGTGATGAAACTTTGGTTGGGGTCAGTGGGTATAAACCTTGGAAGGTTTATAGTGATGGAGCACTTAAACCTAGCCTCTGATAAGCCTGTAGACAAGTGGAGACATAACATTCCATGAAGTACAGAGCCATCAATTTTTGCCAGTACTGATCTGTACCATAACACAGATTTGCATGTCCAAATCTACAACTTTTCTGTAAAAATTTTATTTCAACTTTGGTACTGCATTTTTTTAACTGTTGGTAACTGCCTCTTTCATTAGGTAGAGAATCAGTGAAAGTAGATGGAAATGTCAAAATAGTGGCTCATACCTCTGTGATGGGGGTCTGGAACAGTATTGGCTGGTCAGTGTAGCTTTATTTAGCTCCATGTTTTAATGTAAAAGTGTAGGACTGAGATATTTTAACTAGAAAGGAAATGAAGCGGGGCTGCAGAATACTTCAAACCTCAAAATGGGTTGAAATAAAAGTTGGAACCAAGGTGGTTTTAGATGATTGATGCAGTAACAGCTAGTCCTTTCATTAAACAAATACAACTTTACATGGAAACAGTTTGCCAAACTGATGTATTTGGGTTCTCAAGAAGCATATGTTAAGAAACAGTATGCTAAAAATGCTGGACTGGGGTGTGAAAGACCTTTGAAGAAGAGAAAGAAAGATTTGCTTAGTCCAGTGATGATCCTCAAGCCAAATTTGCTGTCAGAAAAGAGTATAAAGCCAGTCTCATTTGACTACCAGCAGCTTTGAAGTGCAACCTTGGGGCAAAAAAAAGCAGCTTGAGGCTGATGGTCAATTATGCTCTTAACCAGATTTAAGCAGTGCATTTCAAGGCCACCACAAGTTTGGTTTTCAGGGCCATAAAGAAATTAAACGAATATTTGGGAAGGCATTTCAGAAAAAGGAAATGACAGGTTTTATGTGAGAGAAGGCATTTGAGGAACAATTCAACTAGGTTATGTAATGTGACTAAATTCAACTATGGGGAGTAATTGGAAAGAATAAAAACTAAGATGAAAATTATGCAAGGTCTTACGTACCCTAACAGGTTTTAAGACTTAACTGTTCTTGTATGTAATGGTGTCAAAGAACTTGATTACTAGGTTGACTAGATTCATACTTTAGAACCCATTGGCAACCCAGCATAAACTGAAGGGAAACCCAGGTAGAGTTTGCAGTCTTAATGGAGTTTGTTCATTCCTTCCTTCCTTCCTTCCTCTCTCTCTCTTCCTATCTCCCTCCCTCCCCACCTCATTTCTTTTTTTCTGGTCTTTTATTTTTTTAATTATATTTTACTGATTATGCAACTACAGTTGTCTTGATTTTTCCCCCTTTGCCCCCCCTCAACCCAGCACCCTCCACACCCTCAGGCAATCCCCACACCAATGTTCATGTCCATGGATCATGTGTATAAGTTCTTTGGCTACTCCATTTCCTATGCTATACAACTCCATGGCTATTCTATAACCACCTATTTGTACTTGTTAAGCCCCTCACCTCTTCACCATTACACCACACACCCCTCCCTTCTGACAACCATCAAAGTGCTCTCCATATCCATGATTCTGTCTCTGATCTCCTTGTTTGCTTAGTTTGCTTTTTAGATTCAACTGTTGATTGATATGTATTTATTGCCATTTTATTCTCCATAGTTTTGGTCTTTTTCTTAAATAAGTCCCTATAACATTTCATATAATAATGGTTTGGTAATGATGAACTCCTTTAGTTTTTGTTTTTTCTGTTTTCCTTTTTTTTAAAATTGTTGTTCCATTACAGTTGTCTGCATACTCTCCCCTCCCCTCCCCTCCCCTCCCCCTAGTTTTTGTTTTTATTTTTAAGATTTTTAAAATTTATTTTTAGAGGGGAAGGGAAGGAGAAAGAGGGAGAGAAACATAAATGTGTAGTTGCCTTCTTGCATGCCCCCTACTGGGTACCTGGCCCACAACTCAGGCATGTGCCCTGACTGGGAATCAAACCAGCAACCCTTTGATTCTCAGGCCAGCACTCAATCTACTCAGCTACACCAGCCAGGGCTCCTTTAGGTTTTTTCCTGTCTTGGAAGCTCTTTATCTGCACTTTGATTATAAATGATAGCTTTGCTGGGTAGAGTAATATTGGCTGTAGATCCCTGGTTTTCATGACTTTGAATATTTCTTGCCAATCCCTTCTAGCCTGCAAAGTTTCTTTTGAGAAATCAGTTGACGGTCTTATGTGAACTATCCTGTAGGTAACTAATTGCTTTTCTCACTGCTTGTAAAATTCTGTCTTTATCTTTAACCGTCGGCATTTTAATTATGTGTCTTTGAGTGGGCCTCTTTGCATCCATTTTGTTTGGGACTCTGCGCTTCCTGGACTTGCTGTCCATTGTCTTTACCGAATTAGGGAGGTTTTCTTTCATTATTTTTTTAAATAGAGTCCCAATTTCTTCCTCTATATTGTCCTTCTGGCATCCCTATGACGCAAATGTTGGGCCTCTTGAAGTTCTCCCAGAGGCAGCTTCTACCATCGCCATTTTTTGGGATTCTCTTTTCTTCTTGTTCTGATTGGCTGTTTTTTGCTTCCTTATGTTCCAAATCATTGGTTTGATTCTTGGCTTCATCCACTCTATTGCTGTTTCCCTATAACTTGTTCTTTATTTCAATTAGTGTATCCTTCGTTTCTGACTGGATATTTTTTATGCTGTTGAGGTCCTCACTAAGTTCTTTGAGCATCCTTATAAGCAGTGTTTTGATCTCTGCATCTGATAGATGGTTTACCTCCATTTTGTTTAGTTCTTTTTCTGGAGTTTTGATCTATTCTTTCTTTTGGGCCATATTTCTTTGTTGCCTAATTTTGGCAGCCTCCCTGGGTTTGTTTCTACATATTAGGTAGAGCTGCTATGTCTCCCTGTGTTGGTAGTGTGGCCTACTATAGCAGGTGTCCTGTAGGGTCCACTGGCACTACCTCCGCTATCATCCAGGAGGGTACTCGAAGTGCAACCTCCGTGTGTGCTGAGTACACCCTTGTCTTGTAGTTGAGCCTTGGTTGCTGTTGGCAGATCAATGGGAGGGATTTACCCAGGCTAGTCAGCTACTGGGATTGGCTGTGACCACTGGCCACCTACCTCCACTGTCCATGGAGGATCAGCTGTGCAGGAGCAGGGTGGTGTTGCTTGTTGTTCCAATGTTGTCTGTAGCTGTCCACTGGTGTACTGGTCCTGGGGTTTTCTCGGTGGTGGAGGCCAAGTTCAGCCCCCACCTGTGTTTTGTCCAGGGCCACCGTGCCTGAACTATAAAGCAATACAAGATGGCTGCTACTTGTGTTGGGCTTGGAGATTTCCATGTGAAGCCAACCTGTGACCCTAGGCTGGCTGCTACTACTGCTGGGTCTGGGCCTCACTGAGGCCAACTGTTGTTTATTTGAGAGGATTTAGGAAGTTGTGCAGCATGAGACTAGACCAGTCATTCCTATGGAAAAGGAGCCTGGGTAGGCCCATAAGTTGGGTGGGGTGCAGTCTCGGGGGACCTCCACGGCAGGTCAAACAATGTTAGCCAAGTCGATGGAGTTTCTCACATGGCACCAGCTTGTTGGTTCAGTCTGGATGGATGTGATTTCTTTAATTCTGTAGCTGTCAGGTTTCCATTCAACTCAACAACTCAATTTCTGATGGTTCTGCTGTTCTGATGTTCTACCTTTTAGCTGTAATTTTGATGTGGTTGTGCAAAGAGGTGAGCCATAGATGCCTATGCTGCCATTTTTGACCAGAAGTTAACTGACTTTCTTGAGCACTGAAATAGAGCAAACTCTATAAACATTAACAATTTTTTTTTTTAAAGATTTTATTTATTTTCAGAGAGAGAGGAGAAGGGAGGGAGGAAGAGCAATGTATGGTTGCCTCTCACATGGTCCTCATTGGGGACCTGGCCCGCAACCCAGGCATGTGCCCCGACTGGGAATCGAACCGGGACCCTCTGGTTCCCAGCCCGCGCTCAATCCACTGAGCTACACCAGCCGGGCTATAAACATTAACAATTTTAAAAGCAAGTGGAAAGAAATATTCAAGGGCTACATGTTTCCACCTTTGTTTCCTGGATGGGTAATGCATTTACAAAGTTGGGAACCAGATGTTAATTTTTTTTGTTTTGGGGGATTTTTTTCTTTTGCAGGGGTGGGGGAGTTGATGAGTTTGAGGAAACTGTAGGGTGCTAAGCTGAGAATACGTCCAGGAAGGCAGATGGATATTCAGATTTGGGCTAGTCACGTAGAGGAAAGGAAATCTTGATGTCTGTCACCTTTGTAGGGGTCAAGTGAATGTGGTATTCTGAGTGGGATAGATGATGGTAGTAGAGCAATGAGGTGACTACACAAGAAGTGATAGGCATTTGAGCAAATCAGGGAAAAGAAAGCTGACAATCCTTGGGATAGCTTAAGTAAATGCAGTAGCAAAGGAGCCTTGCATGCAAATCCATCCTCTTTTCAACTGATGTAACACAGCACTTGTAAATGAGCGTGCATGCACTTTTCTGTTCCCATAATGAGGTTTGGTCAGTGCAAAAGTAGTCCTCAAGCCAAAGTTACCATTGGATGAGTTCCATGTTTCACAAAAATCAAGCTTGAATGGCTAGGAGCTTTTCCATTAAAGGACTAAAACAGCCTGTCCCCATCATGGCATTACTATTCGCCATCATGGTGTTACCTCAAGTTATTTCCAGCCAGGAATTTGAAGATGACTGGTGTTCTTTGTTGACAATCCCCAATTTCTTTGCGGTTTTGTAGTGGAAAGAGCACATGTTCTGAAAGTGATAAATTTGGTTTGGAATCCAACTTCCACTAGTTGTGGGGTAACAGACATTATCTGATGAGTCTTGTAAAATGGCCCACCCCTGCTGTATTATTTAAGTACATGGTCTTCACCAGCGAAATACAAAGTTTTAGGGATTTCATGTTCGTCCTATCCATATGGTTCCTAGTATAGCAATTTACAATATCCACTTCCTGTTGAATGATTGTCCCAGCTAAGTGTTTCCACTTTCTAATATTGATTGTTTCACCATGGGCCACAGATGTGTCCCAGTTTTCAAAAAATTTTTTGTAGTTCCTCACAGCTCAGTTTTTTTCTTGTATTGTATTTTTCTATTACCATTTATCCCCCTTATGCCCTCTTCCATCTCCACCCACATCCCTCCCCTCTGCAATCACCACAGTTTGTTGTCCATGCCCATGAGTCCTTTTTCTTTTTTGCTTGTCCACTCCCTAACCCCCACCCTCCTGCACTGCTTAGTTTATTTTTTATTTTTTAAATTACTTTATTGTTCAATTACAGTTGTCTGCATTTTCTCCCCTCCCCTCCCCCTCCCGGTCCCCCCATCCAAACCCACTTCCCTCCCTTGCTTCCACCCTCCTCCTTAGTTTTGACTATGTGTCCTTTATAGTAGTTCCTGAAAACCCTTCGCCCCACTGCTTAGTTTTGAAGGTAGTGTCCTTAATGGCAAGCATCCACCCAATCTCTTACTTGGTTAATACAATTTCAATTTTTGGTTTTTAAATAAGGAGTGGGTTGAATAATAAAGGACACATCGTTGATTTTACAGTAAATGACTTTAGAAGAAATGGGCGTGCTATTTCTGACTTAAGAAGTAAAAATGAACAGTATATTCCATTCACCTTTTATACATAGTGCTACACCATAAAAAATTCTGCAAAGGTTTATGTTTGTCTAAGCCACCTGGCACCTAGTGGGTGCATATCTTTTCCGTAACTAACTGAATTAAAGACTGAAAAACTCCTCAGTAAAGACACCTACACACCACCACCTCTATCACCATCAACTATCACTATCAACATCACTAATCCCACAGGCAACTCACTTGGGCCGCTAGATGACATTTATTGGCTGGTTTAGCGCAAAGAGACAAGTCTCAAGTCCGCGGTGAACTTCTTGTGGGTGACGCTGGCCAATCGAAAGACAGCTTTTCTCCAGAGGCCGCCCCTACTCCCTCCACCTGTCTTGAGCGGTGGGGGGCGGGGCTGGCGCCCGGCGCGGAGGCATCACGTAGTCCATGGTAACGACGCTCAGCCAAAGATGGCGCCCGAGTGGCGTGGAGGTGCGGGTTCCTCGGGTTCAGGCCCGGGCTTAAGCCGTTTGCACTGCAGCGCTTCTTTATGGGTCCTAGGCGTTTTACTCTTATTGAGCGCGTGGCGGGCTAGCGCTACATCTATTCCTGTCTCCTTGGACAGTTCACCTCCCTGCCGGCACCACGTCCCCTCTGACACTGAGGTAGGGTGGCGGAGGGGCGCGAGCGGGCCCAGTGAGGGCAGAGTAAAACGGGAGGCTATGGCAGAGAGAGTAATGATTGGAACTAGGTGTACGGGAGGAGGAAGCGAAAACTGGGCCAAAGACTGAACTCATGGATGATTGAGATCTGCCATCAATTCCCTTCCTACACCCAGCGAAGTGGCTGTGTGGCACTCAGATCATCATCACTTTCCTGTGCGGAGAGTTGTGCGTAGCAGGTAGTCCTAGAGCATGGTTTTCAAATTTGAGCATGCACCACAGTCACCTGAAGGGCTTGTTAAAACACAGATTACTGGGATTCAATTCCCCGACGGGGAGCAAAACAAAAAATAGACTACTGCGCAACTCCCCTACTTGCTGACTCATTAAGTCTGGGATGGGTCCCCAGTAATTGCAGTTCAAGTTCCCAGATGTTTGGTGATGCTGTTTGTTCAGGGACCGCACTTTTAAAGGTTTGGGAAGGAATTGATTGGAGAACCAAAGGCACTGGAGAGATATTGGGGGTTTTGTGGAGACAAAATTCAGGTTTATTTTCAAGTTACCTCATCACATTGCTTGCTTTCCCCTGTTCTCCTGCCCTGGAAGTGCCTACCTCCTTCCCACTCCATTTTTCTTCCTGTCTAAATTCTTTCAGTCTCAGTTTAAGTTCCCTTAGCTTAAGTCATCCTGCTGAAGCCACCCCAGCAGAATGCTCTTTCCAGTTCTCGGTAGGTCTTGTATGTACTCTCTTTCCGTCACTTAACTAGGTACTACTGTGTGATGCTGGCTTATATTTTAGGCATGTCTTGCCTTGGTAGTTAAATTTTTTCTTAATATATATATTTTAAGATTTTTATTTATTTGTTAGACAGAGGGGAAGGGAGGCAGAAAGAGAGGGAGAAAAACATTCGTGTGCAAGAGAAACATCAGTTGGCTGCCTCCTGCATGCCCCCAACCTGGGACCTGGCCGGCAACCCAGGTATGTGCCCTGACCGGAAATCGAACTAGTGACGGTGACCCCTCACTTTGCAGGACGACACTCAATCACTAAGCCACACCAGCCAGGGGTGTAAATTGTAAGGTTCCTTAGAATCAAGTTCCTGTCTTATGCTTTGATTACTCCACAGTAATTAGCTCAGAGGAATGTCCCAGAACAATCACTATTCTTTGAGTAAAGGAGACAGACACAGTACCTGAGGTTGCATGTTGTGATTGGTTGTACAATTTGCCTTATTACTTTATTAAGAAATGTTAACCTAGAAATTTTCAGTTCAGCCCAGAAATCTAAAACAACTCATTTTTGCGGCAATTTAGAAAACTTTCTATGCATACTGTTCAACTATATGTTCCAAATTAATTAAGTTTGGGGTTTGTAATAAAAAACTATTACAGTTTTTTATTAGGATACTGCATTTTGGCTGAATTATTTTATTTTTTAGGCCCTTAGCAACTTTTAAGTTTATAATACGTTATCGTTGTCTATAATCACTATGCTAATGCATTAGATTTACAGGATTTCTTTATCTACTGGTTGCAAGTTTGTACCCTTAAACAACATTTCTCCAATTCCCTCACCCCTCTGATAAATTCTTTTTTAAAAAATTCCCACAAGGTCCTGTGCTTCTCTCTTTCAATTTAGATTAAAATAGGAAGTAGTTCAAAGACCTGCAAAATCTCTGCTGGAAGGAAACTTAATAGCTGTTTTGTCCTAGTGGCTTTTGCCAGTGTACAAATGTCCAACTTCTATTTGAACATCTCCATGGATAGGGGAATTATCTCCAGAGGCAGCCCCTGTGCTTTTTGGGGACTAGAATCGTTCAAGTTTTTCTTTTTATAAGAGCTGAAAACTCTTTCTGAAACTTCCATACCTCCCTGACCCGCACCCCAGTTTCTAATTATGCCTCTTGACTGAACAAACTCAGTAGTGACTGCTTCAGATATTAAAAACAAGATATTAAGTTCTTGACATTTATCATCCCTAATAAGTTTTACTAGTTCTTGGTAGAGTATGTAATAGCAAGCCCTTTTAACCATTTTCTGCTTTAACCTAAACACAACACATAGGCAAGAACTGTTCATTCTACTCTAACTAGTTATATGGTACAGGAAATTATAATAACTTTTCCTGGTGGTGGTGGGGAACCACAAAACTTTAACTCATTTAACTTGTTCTCAATTAAAACCTGTGTGTGTGTGTGTGTTTTAAGATTTTATTTACTTATTTTCAGAGAGAGGGGAAGGGAAGGAGAAAGAGGGAGAGGGAGAGAAACATCAATGTGTGGTTGCCTCTTGCTTGCCCCCTACTGGGGACCTGGCCCACAACCCAGGCATGTGCCCTGACTGGGAATCAAACTGGCAACTCTTTGGTTTGCAGACCAGAGCTCAATTCACTGAGCCACCAGCCAGAACTGTATTTTGTTTTGTTTTTAGTTTTTATTTTACAAATTGAAACAAAAAACAGACTAGTATAATGAATTCCCATGGATTCATCACCCATCTTCAACACATCAGTATTCTGTCGTTCTTGTTTCATGTACTTCTATCCATTCCCCATCGTTCCACTTGTTACTTTTAAAAGTTTTGGGAGGTAAAATTTATATATATTGAAATGCAACAGCTGCAATCATATAAATTCATGTAAAACTCACAACCCAATCATAATGCAGAACATTTCCATATCTTCAGGAAGTTCCCTTCTGTCCTGGGCCAGTCAGTCTCCTGTCTACCCCAAGCAATTATTCTGATTTTTATTTTACATTAGATTTAGATTTTACAACAGATCAGTTTTCCTGTTCTAAACTTAGTTCGTATAAATGGAGTGATATAGTATATATTTTTATATGGTAGATTATATTGAATTTTCCAGTAGTAAATCAACCTTGTATTTTTGGGATAGACCCTACGTGGTCATGATGTATTCTTTTTATATACCTCAAAATTCAATTTGCTATTAGATTGTTAAGGACTTTTATATCTATGTTTATGAGTGATGTTTACAATTTCCTTTTTTTGTCAAGTTTTTGTTAGCTTTTGATATCAGAATTATACTGGCCTCACAGAATGAGTTTTGAAGTGTTCCATCTTCTGTTTTCTAAAAGAGTTTATATAAAATTGAAATCAGCACTGGCTGGTATGGCTCATTCGGTTGGAGTCTTGTCTGTGCACCAAAGGGTTGGCAGTTCAATTCCTAGTCAGGGGACATACCTAGGTTGTGGGTTTGATCCCTGGTTGGGACATGTATGGTAACAGCCTATCAATGTTTCTTTCTCACATTGATGTTTCTCTCTCTCTCCCTCTCTCTCTAAAGTCAATAAACATTTTTTAAAAATAAAATTGAAGTAATTTCCTTAAATTTTTGGTATAGTTCATAGCTAAAACCACATGGGCTTGGAGCTTTCTTACAGAGAGGTTTTAAAATACCTTTTTTGAGCTATTGTTTATATACTGTACCATAAAATTCACCCACTTAATTGTCCAGTTGGTTTTTAATAAGTTTACAGTTGTGCAACCATCACCATAATCCAATTTTAGAAAATTTCTATCACTCCAAAAAGATCCTTTGTGCCCATTTATACTCAATCCCTATTTTCAAGCAACCACTATGTAGAGAGGTTTAGATAAAACTATTTCTCTGATATGTTTATTCATGTTTTCTATTTGATCTTGTCATTTTAGGTAACTTGTATTTTTCAAAGACTTTATTTCATCTGAATTGTTAAATTTATTGGCATAAAGTTGTTCATAATAATTGATCCTTTTGGGTGAAGAAAGTAAGAAGTTAGAAAATAGTCATGTGAATGTAAAATACACCATAGGGAATATAGTCAATAATATTGTAATAACTATGTGTGGTGTCAAGTGGGCACTAGAATTATCAAGGGAATTACTTCACAGATTATATCATTATCTAAATACTATGCTGAATACCTGAAACAAATATATATAAAAGTTATTTCTTGGTCTCTGTAGAATCTGGAGTGATATCTACTCTTTTATTTCTAACGAGTTAATTGATGTTTATTCTATTTTATCCCAGTTCAGTTGTGCTAGGAAATTATTAATTGTATTAATCCGTATAATATTCAATTGTTGGCTTTGGTTGTTAGAAAGATAATGGTAAAATGGATAATGATTGTTACCTATTTTATTGTTTTCTGTTCTTGATTTAATTTCCTCTTTCTCATTATTGTGGATTTACTTTGTTCATATTGTTAGATGGAAACTTGTTATGGAGCCTTTTTTTCTTTTTAAGATTTTATTTTTTTATTTATTTTTTAGAAAGAGGGGAAGGGAGGGAGACAAGAGAGGGAGAGAAACAGCAATGTATTGTTGCCTCTCACATGGCCCTCATGGGGACCTGGCCTGCAACCTAGGCATGTGCCCTGACTGGGAATCATTTTTCTTTCTAATATAAACATTCAAAGATATAAATTTTGCTCGAAGTAGGTACAGCTTTGTGTGTCACAGGTTTTGACACATTGTATTTTAGTTATTGTTTAGTTCAAAGTGTTTTTATTTTCCCTGGCAACTTTTTCTTTGATCCATGGGTTATTAAAAATGTTTAAAATATAATTTCTAAATATTTGGTCTTTTCTAGATACCATATGTTAATAATTTCTAATTTAGAGAGTATCTTCAATAAGGTTTCAGAACTTTGAAATTTGATGTTGTTTTATTTATACTTCAGCATATGTTTTATCCTATTTAACTTTTCATGTGCACTTGTAAAGAATATGTATTCTGTAGTTACTGAGTGTAGGTTTCTATACATGTCAATAAGATGTGGTGACTGACAGTTTAGTTCAGATTGCTATCCTTATATTTTTTTTGCCTAATTCTTAGTGTCTTAAAAGTCTCTAAGATTGGTTATGGTCAAGATGGCGGCATAGGTAAATACACCTCACCTCAGCACACAAGTATAGCAAAAAATACAGCTATATTACAAACCAAATATACACGGAATTTCCAGAAAATCAAAGCAGTGTGGAAGTCTGACAATGAAGGATTTAAAGAAGCCACATTCATCCAGACGGGTAGGAGGGGTGGAGACGCAGAGAGGTGCGGAGATGGGAACTGGTAGTTCCAATCCACGTGTGTTGGATAAAAAATGGGAGGGATAGCTCAGGAGTGAGGGATGCCAGCCCCAAGTCCAGACCACCCAGCCCAGGGTCCCAGTACCAGGAAGATAAGTTCCCATAACTTTTGGCTGTAAAAACCAGTGGAAAAAATTGTGTCCTCTTAAAAGGCTCACAACAGACCTAGGACTCACGCAGACACACCACCTCTGGTATTCAGCACCGGGGCAACAGCTGGAAGGGCACTAGTGGTGTACGGAGAGATAGTGAAGCACAAGTGGGGAGACAGCTTCCTCCTGGGCAAAACTCCAAAGGCGAGGCTGTGACATTTTTCCCTCTCTGAGACCTCTCCCACACAGAGCAATGGAGTAGTCACGCAGGTTGCCCTGCCCTTGTAATTATCTAAGGCTCTGCACCATACAATTTTTTTTGTTGATAGATATGTATTTATTGCATATTTATTGCATTTCTGTTGATAAATATGTATTTATTTTATTTTAATTTTTAATTTTTAAAAATTGTGTTCAAGTATAGTTGTCTCCATTCTTCCAACATCACTTGTCCCTATCCCAGCCACCCTCAATCCTTCCCCCCTTTGTCTTTGTCCATGGCCCTTTATACATGTTTCTTGACAGCCCTTCCCCTTCTTTCCTGTGTTACTCCCCTTTTGCCTCCCCTCTGAATACTGTCAGTTTGTTCTTTATTTCAATGTGTCTGGTCATATTTTGCTTGCTTGTTTGTTTTGTTGATTTGGTTCCACTTAGAGGTGAGATCATATGGTATTTGTCTTTCACTGCCTGGCTTATTTCACTTAGCATAAAGCTCTGCAGTTCCATCCATGCTGTTGTGAAGGGTAGGAGCTCCTTCTTTCTTTCTGCTGCGTAGTATTCCATTGTGTAAGTGTACCATAGTTTTTTGATCTACTCATTTCCTGATGGGCACTTAGGTTGCTTCCAGCACTGGGCTATTGTCAACTGTGCTGTTATGAGCATTGGGGTGCATAGGTTCTTTTTAATTGTTGGCCCATACAACTTGACAGGTGCATTAACGCAGGGATTCAAAGCAGCTCTACCTAATACACAGAAACAAACACGGGGAGGCTGCCAAAATGAGGAGAGAAAGAGATATGACCCAAATGAAAGAACAGAACAAAACTCCAGAAAAAGAACTAAATGAAATGGAGATAAGCAACCTCTTAGTTATCAGGATGCTCCAGGAACTAATTGGGTACTTCAACTCCATAATAAAGACCCAGTCAGAAATGAAGGTTGCATTAAGTGAAATAAAGAAAAATCTACAGGAAACCATCAGTGGAGAGGATGAAGCAGAGAATCAAATCAATGATTTGAAACACAAGGAAAGAAAAAACATTCAATCAGAACAGCAGGAAGAAAAAAGAATTAAAAAAAAATGAGGGCCCTGGCTGGTGTGGCTCAGTGGATTGAGCGTGGGCTGTGAACCAAAGGGTCGCCAGTTCGATTCCCAGTCAGGGCACATGCGTGGGTTGCGGGCCGGGTCCCCGGTGGGGGCCACGTGAGAGGCAACCACACATTGATGTTTCTCTCCCTCTCTTTCTCCTTCTCTTCCCTTCTGTCTAAAAATAAATAAAATCTTAAAAAAAATTTTTTTTTAAATGAGGATAGGCTTAGGAATCTCTGGGACATCTTTAAATGTACCAACATCGGAATCATATGGGTGCCAGAAGGAGAAGAGGAAGAGCAAGAAATTGAAAACTTATTTGAAGAAATATTGAAAGAAAACGTCCCTAATTTGGTTAAGGAAATACACATACAAGTCCAGGAAGCACAGAGTCCCAAACAAGATGGGCCCAAAGAGGATCACACCAAGACACATCATAGTTAAAATGCTAAAGGTTAAAGATAAAGAGAGAATCTTAAAAGCAGCAAGAGAAAAACAGACAATTACCTACAAAGGAGTTCCTATAAGACTTGGCTGATTTCTCAAAAGAAACTTTGCAGGCTGGAAGGGACTTGCAAAAAGTATTCCAAGTGATGAAATGCAAGGACCTACAACCTAGATTACTCTATCCAGCAAAGGTATCATTTAGAATGGAAGGGCAGATAAATTGCTTTCCAGGCAAGGTAAAACTAAAGGAGTTCATCATCCCCAAGCCAATATTATATGAAGTGCTAAAGGGAATTATTTAAGAAAAAGAACATAATCAAAACAATGAACATTAAAATGGCAATAAATTCACACCTACCAATAATTGAATCCAAATAAACTAAGCAAACAAGCAAAACAAGAGTAGAATCATAGATATGAAGATCATTTGGAGGTTTATTAGTTGGGAGGAAGTACAGGGCAGATGGGAATAAAGGGGAAAAATGGGACTACTGTAATAGCATAATCAATAAAATATATTAAAAATAATGTTTAAATAAAATCTCTGTGCTCTATCTATTCATTTCTTCCTCCCCCTTTAACATCTCCCAAACACTGATCTTTGTGCTATGACTGTATTTTTGCCTTTTCTAGAGTGTTTATAGTTAGGATCATACAGTATGTAGTCTTTCAGATTAGCCAATCTTTCACTTAGTAGTATGCATTTGAGGTTCTTCCATGTCTTTTCATGGTTTGAAATCTTATCTTTTAGCTCTGGATAATATTTCATTGTTTGAATGTACCACAGTTTAATTATCCGTCACATACTGAGCAACTTGGTTGGTTCTAAGTTTTGGCAATTATGAATAAAGCTGTTACAAATATCCATGCATGGGTTTTTGTATGGACATGTTTTTAACTCATTTGAGGAAATACCAAGAGCACATTTCCTAGGTTGTTATGGTAGACATAAATTTAGTTTTAACTGCCACACTGTATTCCAAAGTGGCTGTACCATTTTGCATTCTGAGCAGCAATGAATGAGAGTTCTTTTTGCTCCACATCCTCATCAGCATTTGGTGTTGTCTGTGTTCCAGATTTTGGCCATTATAATAGGTGTGTAGTGATATCTCATTGTTATTTTAATTTGTATTTCCTGATGACATATAATGTGGAACATCTTTTCATATCCTTATTTGCCATTTGTATATTTCGTGAGGTGTCTATTAAAATTTTTGGCCTTTTTAAAATATTGGGTTGTTTGTTTTCTTAATTGTTGAATTTTAAGAGTTCTTTGTATATTTTGGATAATAATCATTTATCAGGTGTGTTTTTTGCAAATATTTTCTTCTACCTGTGAGTTATCTTAGTCTCAAGTAGTTATCTTTCACTGAAAAGTTTTTAATTTTAGTAAGGTTAAATTTATCAATTATTTCATTCATGGATCATGCCTTTAGTGTTCTGTGTAAAAAGTCATTGCCGTACCCAAGGTCATGTAGGTTCACACCTGTTGTATCTTTTAAGAGTTTTATAGTTTTGCATTTTACATTTAGATCTGTAATCCATTTTGAGTTAATTTTTATGAAGGATGTTAGATGTGTGTCTAGATTCATTTTTTTCAATGTGGATATCCAGTTATTCTAGCACCCTTTGTTGAAAAGATTATATCCTTCATTATACTGTCTTTTTACCTTTCTCAAAAATCACTTGACTGTATTTATGTGGTACTATTTCTGGGCTCTCTATTCTGTTCTGTTGGTCTTTTTGTCTCTTCGTTTGCTAGTACTATGCTGTCTTGATTCCTGTAGCTTTCTAGGTAGTATCATTCTTGCAATTTTGTTCTTCTTCAATATTGTGTAGGCTATTCTGGGTCTTTTGCCTCTCTATATAAATTTTAGAATCAGTTGGTTTATATCCACAATATAACTTGCTAGGATTTTTATTGAGATTACATTAATCTATACATCAAGTTGGGAAGAATTGACATCCTGACAATACTGAGTCTTTCTGCCCATGAATATGAAATATCTTTCCATTTATTCATTCTTTTATTTTTTCTGGGTATTACACTTGAATTTTAGTTTATTAATATTTTTAAAGAGTTTATTTTTAGAGAGAGGGGAAGGGAAGGAGAAAGAGGGGGACAGAAACATTGATCAGTTGACTCTCACAACCCCCTAGTGGGAGCATGGCCCACAACCTAGGCATGTGGCCTTACTGAGCATGGAAATGGTGACCCCTTAGTTTGTGGGACGAAGCTTAACCCACTGAACCACACCAGTCAGGGCTAGTTTATTAATTTTTTAAAAAAGATTTTATTTATTTTATTTTTAGAGAGGGTAAGGGAAGGAGAAAGAGAGAGAGAGAAACATCAATGTGTGGTTGCCTCTTGTGCACCCCCTACTGGGAACCTGGCCCACAACCCAGGCATGTGCCCTGTCTGGGAATCAAGCCAATGACCCTTTGGTTCGCAGGCCAGCACTCAATCCACTGAGCCACACCAGCCACGGCTAGTTTATTAATTTTTAAGTTAGGACCTCAATTGGCTGATCTATATATCTTTTTAAAATCTTTTTTTCAGGTCATAAATAAAGTCCATCTTAAGGCAAATCATATTGTAAAGAGAGATGTTGATGAACATTTAAGAATCAAGACGGTCTATGATAAAAGTATTGAAGAGTAAGTGCATATTTATATTGTCACCTTTTCTTATTAAGAATTAAATTGTTAAATATATATATATATATATTTTTTTAAGATTTTATTTATTTATTCTTAGAGAGAGGGGAAGGGAGGGAGAAAGAGAGGGAGAGAAACAGCAATGTATGGTTGCCTCTCACATGGCCCTCACTGGGGACCCAGCCTGCAACCCAGGCATGTGCCCTGACTGGGAATCGAACCTGGACCCCTTGGTTCCCAGCCCGCGCTCAATCCACTGAGCTACACCAGCCAGGGCAAATTGTTAAATATATTTTTATGTGTTATCTGAAGGTTCATAGATTGAGCTAGGTGCCAGTGCACCTTCAAGATGGAATTAAGCTAAAAATGCTCTTTAGTTGGGAAAGATGATGGCCATGGAGTATGATTAAAATTTATACATCTGAATAATTTGAACAGAAAAAACGTAGATCTATTTAGTTGTGGCCAATAACAGACCTAGAAGGCACCTCTTCAATAATTACTTGGAAGGAAAGTAAGAGGAAATGCTTATATATACAATGATAAGAACATTTACAAAATTATTAACCAGAGATGATATAGTCTAAATTTATTATTTAGTGTAAGAGGGGTCCAGAAAACAGATAAATTATGAATCTATGGTAGTTTATGAAGATCTATTAAGAGTAGTTGATGTCCTCTCTTATCTTTAACTTCCCAAATAAATGAAATAGCATATGATTATGTATAGCACTGTTTATGGCACAAAGTAAACTCTTAAATGGTCATTGAGATAAATTGAAATTTTGCGGGATCGATACTATATGCTTCCACAGAGCATTCCTTGGGGCTCCTGCAGATGTGTTCTGAACAAATGAGACAGTGCTCTGCCCCAGCATGGCAATTCTTATGTTTCATGTTGTCAATTTCAGGTTGCTCCCTGAAAAAAGATACCTTGTTAAGGTAGGTAAAAAAAATACTCATGGCTTGAACTGGGTACTTAAAATGGGTATATTTTATTGTATGTAAATTCTACTTCAGTAAAGAAAAATGTATACATGACTTTTGTGAACAACTGAATAAAAGATGTTGGTAGTGAACTGATAAATGTATTTATTATTTTTACCAAAGATGTCTCTGTGAGGCACTCAGTAAGACTTGTCTGAATTTGATATTAAATTAGTCTTCTCATTTTATAATTTAATATTAGATTAGTCTTCTCATTTTCTTGTTCTCTTAAGTTTTGGGGCAACAGAACATACTGAGGATAGTGTAAAAAAGCTGATTTTTGAAATACATTGAGATTATGTTGTGATGGAAATGCTTATTTTTCTGAAGATGAATTGACCTGAAAGGACGATATGCCAACATTGTTTATGGAAGTGCTAACCTCATTAGTTTTTTAACTGTTACAGAGAGTCTCAGACGCAAACACACACAAAGCCAGTTCATTATTGGTTACAGAAATAAGTGAGGTTAAAGTAAATCTTCTAAACAAGACTTTCTTTTTATTTTCTTAAATTGAATTTATTGAGGTAACATTGATTAATAAAATTATATAGGTTTCAGGTGTGCAATTCTATAATACATTATCTGTAAATTGTATTATGTGTTCACCACCCTGAGTCAAGTCTCCTTCCATCACCATTTATCCCCCTTTACCCTCTTCAACGTACCCCATCCTCCTTTCCCTCTGGTAATCACTATACTGTTGTCTATGTCTTTGAGTTTTTTGTTTGTTTGTTTGTTTGTTTGTTTGCTCAATCCCTTCAGCAACATAAAATTTTCTTAACATAAACTACCTTAATGTTGGAACCAACTAACTCAGTCCCAAATATGAAGTAATTTAGAGTAATAGTTGAGATTTATGTTTTCCAATATTCTATTTAAATAGAGATAAGGAAGAAAGTTTACATCTAGTGTTCTCTCCCCCAAATCAACTAGGAAAGTAGAAAATTTCTTTGCTCCTAGACTTATTTACTCTTTCCCCTACTCCTTGCCGTATAACCTTTGACTAATGAATATCTGTATTCCAAAGTTGTAAGGCTTTTATTTTTTTACCTTCTGTCATTAAAATCCTGTGCTTACTTGTTTTAAATGTAATTTATAATTTGAGTATAATTCTGACTGGTTTTCTTTTTTCAACTTTTATTTAGAACAAACTTTTCCCACAAGCTATTTCTTACTTAGAGAAGACTTTTCAGGTTCGTGGACCTGTAGGCACTATCTTACTTAGCAGGTGTGTATGTCACATTAAACACAGATCATTTTCTTGCCATTTAGTACTCTGCCCTCCCCATTCTAACCAGTATGGCAAATTATTAAATTTATACTAGAATATTTTATTACGCTTTTCCTTACAGAATAACATGCAGGTATTTTAAAAGAATATAAAAGCATCTGTTGGGTAAAATTTCCTGATTTTCTATTACATGGTGACCTACTAGATCTTTTCCTAGGGTGTAGTTGTTCCCTCCCTCACTTGTTCCGTTCCCTTTCTCCCTCCTTTGTTTGTCATAAGTATTAGCTTTATGAAATATTTGGGTATTTGAAAACCCAGATCAGGAGGATTTCCCATGAAACTAAAATTCTTTCTTAGTCACTTTCTAATTATCAATTAACTAATATAGCAGTTACTAGTTTTTTTTAAATGTGTTTCACTGATGTGAATTGTTCTTTCCTCTTTTTGTATTAAACTTTGATGTTCAAATGAACTGAAGACAATGTGCAACAAACCAATATCTACGGAAGAAAAATGATCCCCATAGATACTGTACTGGAGAATGTGCACAGCATACAAAATGTGGCCCAGTTATAGTGCCTGAAGAGCACCTCCAGGTAATTCAGCCTGCTCTTGTAATGTTTTTATTCTTAGAATAAACATAGTGGAAATTTTGAATCTGTGTCAAGAAATTTTTAGACTTAAAAGCCCCATTCTTCTACCAAAAGTAATCACAGTTAGGTATACTGATTTTATTCTTTCATTGGTATTAAAATGAATTTAATGATATTTTCTTTCCTTTTTTAAATTTTTTAAGCTTATCTCTGGGACTGCTTAATCATTTCAGCTTAGACCTTCATCTTTATCCTCTAAAACATCTTTTAGCAGGTATATACTCCAAAATTTATGAAAGGCAATTTGACATTATCTCTTAAAATTAAAAAAAAAATCTGTTTCAAAAATGCTTTAACCCAACCTAGAAATATATTCCATAAAAACACTTATAACTATGTAATAGATGTACAAGGATATTCTTTGTAAAACTATAAATATGACTCTCTCTTTCTCTTGCTCGTGACCTACACTCACTCTGTGTGTTGGTGTGCTCGCTGTGGCCCAGAGCACATGATCATGTGAGTCTAGCAGCTATTGGAGTCCACAGCAGGTGATGTGGGTTCCAAAGGACTAAGCTTTAATATGAAGCAAAAACTCTGGACACAGGCTTTTTGTTCTGACCTTGTTGAAGACAAGGTTGGACCTTTTTCCATGGTGGAATGGACAGAGAAGGGACACAGGGGCAGCCTTCTACATGAATAAACCTTGTTACCGCACCACAATCTCCCTTCATGGGTCCTCGAAATGCTTTCCATGGGATCCAGTGGAAGAGCCTGATTTCCACCTACAACATTTTGCGAGCCAGCAGGAGGGAGGGGATCTGCGGCTTGTGAATATAACAAGGGTGTCAGCTTGTCCAGCATTGTAATCCTCTAGACATTACATATGCTCCTCTAAGGGAAAGCTCACTGACCTAAATTTTGCAAAATTCCTCTTCCCTGTATGAAGACTCCCCTACCTTTTTACTCCTTTAGCAGATGGAAAGATTCTCTGAGCCTAGGGATAGACAGGATTACACCCTTTGACAGTAAAAAACAGCTACAGAAGATGAGACCTCCATCCATTTGCCCTTGTAAGATTATAAGGCCCAGGGTCTTCAGGGAGGAATGTTAACTTAGGTAGTTAGCTAATTATTAATAAAGAAAGGGGAGCAAAGGGAATTAGACATTGAACTTAATAAACTGGTGTGCATAAGCCTTTTTGCTTCACCAGGGAGCTACAGCTTCACACACTAGGGCATCATAGCTTTGCTCCACCAGGGTGATTAACACTCCTTCCTTCATCTACTCTGGTACTATATTGGTAGGGGTGCAAAAGGAGGTGCTGGACCATAGAGGTCTGTCAGTCTAACCAGGGGGTGAACCCATCAACATCCTATGAAAGCTTGGGAAGTTCATTAATTATTTTGAAAAAGCACCTAGTCCATCCTGAACCCAAGATAATATAATCCCAGGGGAACAAAAAAACTTTCAATCTCTTGCTTGTGACCTGCACTTGCCACCTGTGTTTGCATGCTTTTTCGCCTGGGAGTGTGCAATCATGTGAGTCTAGCAGCTCCAAAAGACTAAGCTTTATTTTTTTTAAAGATTTTATTTATTTATTTTTAGAGAGAGGGGAAGGGAGGATGAGAGGGAAAGAAATATCAATGTGTGGTTGTCTCTCACGTGCCCCCTACTGGGGACCTGGCCTGCAACCCAGGCATGTACCCTGACTGGGAATCGAACCGGTGGCTCTGGTTTGCAGGCCGGTGCCCAATCCACTTAGCCACAGCAAGGATTAAACTTAATATGACGTGAAAACTCTTGACATTGGCTTTTGTTTTGGCCTTGCTAAAGACAAGGTTTGAGTTTTTCCATGGCTGAATGGATGGAGAAGGAACACAGGGGCTGCCTTCCACATGAGTAAACCTTGTTGCCACACCACAAACATTAAAATACACTATAATATGCCTGTATCAGTATTAGTTAAATTATAGTTTAACCATATAATGGAATACTATGTAGCTGTTGAAGAATGAAATAGATCTCTATATACTGACTTGGAAAGATATTTAAGCTCTTAAACGAAAAAAAAGTTTTAAGTCAATATATGTAGTTAGCCTATTTTATTTAAAAATTATTCAATTATTCAGCTTTCAATAAAGCTGAAATAAAAACAGTTTTAAAAAAGATACATTCATATAATAAAAAATTATGAAACTTTCTAGAGGTATATACATATTAAAAAATCTGGACACATACCAAAATGTGCTTTTAAGAGTTGTATTGTGCAGGGCTTTTCTTTGGTAAGGTATGTATTTTTGTAATTTCAGAGTTTTCATAGTAAGTCTGTAGTATATCAAAAAAGATAAAAATTTAAATGCATAAACCAGAATACAGTTTATTATACCTTTGAAAATATGATTATTGCTATATTTTGTATATTGGACTGTGTTCTCACATTACTTAAGAAAATGAATACATTGCTAAACATTCATTTGTAACCCAAGTTAAGCATATGTTTAGATGAAGTTTACTTTGTAATCTTTTTCTTAAGGTATTTGAAGCTCAGTAAATGCTTTTAGACCCCTATGTATTGGCACTGATACAACTAACTTACTTTTTTTTCTCAAATTTCTTTAGAGTATGAAGGTTTATAGGGACATATTTAAAAATTAAAACAGCCCTGGCTGGTGTGCCTCAGTGGATTGGGTGCCAGCCTGTAAACCAAAGTGTCGCTGGTATGATTGCAGACCAGGTCCCCAGTAGGGGGCACGTGAGAGGCAACCACACATTGATGTTTCTCTCCCTCTCTTTCTCTCTCCCTTCTCCTCTCTAAAAATTAATAAATAAAATTTTAAATAAAATTAAAACAACTTGTTAATTACATATCCACCTCTTTTCCTAAGATGTTAAAGACATTTCCTGCACATTTTAAAACACATATCTTTGCTTTGGTTCTAAAGCAGTTGGATTTTTTTTTTTAATTATCTTGGCTTTTCCAAATTCTGCTTTCTACTTTTCTTCTTGAGAGGCTTGTGTCTTTTTGTTAAGTAAATGAGTGATCATCGGAAAGCTTTAAAATCACAACTTTTATTAACACCAATGATTAATAGGTTAAAATAATTGAATTAAAAATATAAATATAAGACTTCTGGCCAAGATGGAGTTGTAGGTAGACACTATGCCTCCTCCCACAACCAAAAGAGGAAAAACAACGATTTAAAAACAAGAAAACAACCAGAACTGATAGAAAACCGAACTGTATGGAAGTCCCACACCCAAGAACTTAAAGAAGACACGTTCCTCCAGAGCAGTAAGTAGGGAGGAGCCGGGTGGAGAGCACATGGCGAGATGGCGGTTAGTGGAGCGGTAAGGAGAATGCTGCAGCTGCCCAGAGAAACCTGAGGCTGGCTGACCCAGACCTAGCAGGGCCAAGACTGGTGGACCGGGCAGTCCCTCATATGCACGCAGATAAACCAGGAGAAAAAGCTGGGGAGTGGAGCAGACCTCGCAACCTACCACCGAGGGGGAAGTAAAGCCTCAAATCACTGATAGAAAACACCTGTGGGGGTTGAGGCGGCAGCGGGAGGAACTCTCAGCCTCACAGGAGAGTTCATAGGAGAGACCCACCCAACTGGGAACCAGCACAGAAGGGCCCAATTTGCTTGTGGGCAGCAGGGGAAGGGACTGAGGGCTGGCTGAGAATAGAGCCAGTGCCATTGTTCCCTCTTGGGCCCCACCCCCACAGGCAGCACCACCACACAGCAACGTGGGTTACCCTGCCCTGGTGAATATCTAAGGCTCTGCCCCTTAAAGTAACAGGCAAGCCGAGGAAAAAAAAAAGGCCCAAATGAAAGAGCAGATCAAAACGCCAGAAAAAATACAACTAAGTGACGAAGAGGTGGCCAACCTATCAAATGCACAGTTCAAAACACTGGTAGTCAGGATACTCACAGGATTGGTTGATTTTGGTAGCAAATTAGATGAAAAAATAAAGAATACGCTAAGAGAAATAAGGGGAAGTGTACAGGGAACCAATAGTGATGGGAAGGAAACTGGGACTCAAATCAACAGAGTGGACCAGAGGGAAGAAAAAAAACATTCAACGAGAAAAGAATGAAGAAACAAGAATTCAAAAAAATGAGGAGAGGCTTAGGAACTTCCAGGACATCTTTAAACGTCCCAACATCTGAGTCATAGGGGTGCCAGAAGGAGAAGAGAAAGACCAAGGGATTGAAAATTTATTTGAACAAATAATGAAGGAGAACTTCCCCAAACTGGTGAAGGAAATAGACTTCCAGGAAGCTCAGAGTCCCAAAGACATTGGACCCAAAGTGGAACACACCAAGACACATCATAATTACATTAATCAAGATTAAAAATAAGGAATCTTAGAAGCAGCAAAAGAAAAGGAGATGATCACCTACAAAAGAGTTCCCATAAGACTGTCAGCTGATTTCTCAAAAGAGACCTTGCAGGCAAGAAGGGGCTGGAAAGAAGTATACCAAGTCATGAAAGGCAAGGGCCTACATCCAAGAATATTCTATCCAGCAAAACTTTAATTTAGAGTGGAAGAGCAGATGAAGTGCTTCTCAGATAAGGTCGAGTTCAAGGAGTTCATCATCACCCAGCCTTTATTATATGAAATGTTCAAGGGATTTATATAAGACATGGAGGGATATCCACAGGGGACTGGATCAGGGAAAGAGGAGGAAAAAGTACAGAGAATTAATAGCATAAACGGTAGGTAGAAAACAGACAGGGGATGGTTAAGAATAGTATAGGAAATGTAGAAGCCAAAGAACTTATATGTATGACCCGTGGAGAAAAACTAAATGGCGGGGCATTGGGGAATGGGGAGCAGAGGGGAATAAAGCAGGGAGAAATGGAACAACTGTAATAGCATAGTCAATAAAATACATTTAAAAAAATAAATATATTTGCCCTGGATGGCGTAGCTCAGTGGATTGAGCGCAGGCTGCGAACCAAAGAGTCGCCAGTTCGATTCCCAGTCAGGGCACATGCCTGGGTTGCGGGCCAGGTCCCCAGGGGGGCCATGTGAGATGCAACCACACATTGATGTTTCTCCCCATCTCTTTCTCCCTCTATTCCCTTCTGTCTAAAAATAAATAAATAAAATCTTTAAAAAATAAATATATTTGTTAGAGAAGCAAGAGTAAACAATGTAATGAAGTGGGCATTTCTGATTTCTCTCTCTTTGCAAGCATCACTTATGCCTAAAAAATCACAATTTACTGATTTTTTATTTATAATTTGAAGATTATGGTTGTTTAGGAATTTTTTAAATAAAAGAAGTTCTCTAAAAACAGACATTACAAGGACAAAGTAAGATTTGCTTAGAAAGCTAGAAACAAGGGTAACATTACACAATGACTAACCTTTTTGCCGTATGTACTTCTGTATTTAATTTTTTTAAAGATACATGAATTATTTATAATAGGAAATGTATTAAATAAAACATTTTTTATTAATTTTGAAATAACTATAGATTTGTAGGAAGTTGCAAAAAAAATGTATAAGGGGTATGCTCTCCCTGGGCAGTAGGTATCACGAGTTTGTACCCCTTGTCCTCCTCTACTTGTCTTGGGGCATGTGCAGGCCGATGTTTCTAGAAGGAAAATGGAGCAAGAAGCCCAGTTAGAGGAGCAGCCCTCTGACCAAGGTCCTGCCACATTCTATATCAGGAACCTCCTTCTCCAGACATAACAGATACTAACATATCTGTGTCTACTGATGGGGCAGTGCGCACCTCACATATTCCTGCTTTGGAACAAGAGACCCTGGTGAGACCAAACCCATTGCTTTTGAAGTTGTCAAAATCTGTTGGTACACAAAAGACACTTATACTATGAAACAGGTTATATTTTATCTTGGTCAATATATTATGAATAAACAATTATATAATGAGAAGGAATAACATATTGTGTATTGTTCAAATGATCTAAGGGGATTTGTTTGGAGTGTCAAGTTTCTCTGTGGAAGAACACAGGAGAATATATATAATGATCTACAGAAACTTGGTAGTAGTCAACCAGCAGGAACCATCAGATTCAGGCACATCTGTAAGTGAGAACAGGTGTCACCTTGAAGATAGGAGTGATGAAAAAAAACACCGTGCAAGAGCTGCAGGAAGTGAAACCATCTTCAAACTTGGTTTCTGGACCATCTTCATCATCTAGACGGAGAACAATTAGTGAGAAAGAAGAAAACTTGGGTGAATTATGTGGGGAACGTCAAAGAAAGTGCCACAAACCTGATAGTATTTCCTTTTCCTTTGATGAAAGCCTTGCTCTGTGTGTAATAATGGAGATATGTTGTGAAAGAAGCAGTAGCAGTGGGTCAACAGGGACTCCATCAGACCCAGATCTTGATGCTGGTGTAAGTGAACCCTCAGGTGATTGGTTGGATCAAGATTAAGTTTCAGGTAGATTCAGTGTAGAATTTGAAGTTGAGTCTTTCAATTCAGATTATAACCTTAGTAAAGAAGGAAAAGAACTTTCAGATGAAGATGATGAAGTATATCAAATTACTGTGCATCAGGCAGGGGAGAGTGATACAGATTGATTTGAAGATGATCCTGAAATGTTCTTAGCCAACTATTAGAAGTATCTTGCATGCAATGAAATGAACCCTCCCCTTTCATCTCATTGTGGGCCCTTTGTGAGAATTGGCTTCCTGAAGACAAGGGCAAAGAAAATGGGAACACGCCTGAGAACACCAAACTAGAAAGTGTAAGCAGAAGAGGGTTTTGATGTCCCTGATTATAAAGAAAAAAAAATATATATATATATATATATAGTGAACGATTCCCAAGAATCATGTGTTGCAGAAAATGAAAAGATCACAGGAGCCTCCCAACCCCAAAAAAGTGAGGATTGTTCTCAGCCATTACCTTCTAGTAGCATCATTTATAGCAGCCAAGAATATATCAAAGAGTTTGAGAGAGAAGAAACACCAGACCAAAAAGAAAGTGTGGGATCTCATTTTCCCAATAATGCCATCAAATGTTGTGTGATTTGAATTTGCCAAGGACAACCTAAAAATGGTTGCATTGTCCATGGCAAAAAGGACGTTTTAGGGCATGCTTTCTTTACATATGCAAGAAAGCAAAAAAAAAAAAAAAAGAAGTCCCGCCCAGTATGTAGACAACCAATTCATATGATTGTGCTAATTTATTTCTACTAGTTGACCTACCTATAAAAGTAGATTTATATGTTTCTAACTATATATCTCTAAATATTTAGACATGAAATTTTATTTTTTTACATGTATCAAAGCAAGAAGGTATCTTAGTGCATGTAGATTTGTGTTGTGTAATTTACCTACTTTGGCAGACAGAATAGTGAATATTTATTTCCTTTGGGAAATTTCACTTCTGTTTGTATTTTATATTTGTTTTTTTTTTCTTTTTTAAAAATATATTTTATTGATTATGCTATTACAGTTGTCCCATTTCCCCCCCTTTATTCCCCTCCACCCCCCATTCCCCGCCCTTTAGTTTTTGTCCATGGGTCATACACATAAGTTCTTTGGCTTCTATATTTCCTATACTATTCTTAACCTCCCCCTGTCTGTTTTCTATCTACCGTTTATGCTACTTTTTCTCTGTACTTTTTCCTGCTCCCTCCCCCTCCCACTCCCCTGTTGATATCTCTCCATACCTTATATAAATCCCTTTA
>PVJI01021784.1:0-26480 GCA_004026765.1 Micronycteris hirsuta
CCATCATCCATCCATCATCCATCCCTCATCCATCATCCATCCATCATCCATCCATCCCTCATCCATCCATCCCTCATCCATCCATCATCCATCCATCCATCATCCATCCCTCATCCATCCCTCATCCATCCATCCATCCCTCATCCATCCCTCATCCATCCATCCATCCATCCATCCCTCATCCATCCATCCATCCATCCATCATCTATCATCCATTCCATGGAAACTGGAGCCCCGAGAAGACAAGTACTTGCTCAACATCGCATAGCTGTTGAGTAGACCAACCCTAGATCTCTCTATGGTCAAATTTCATGTCCAAAACCACTGCCCCAGACCCCACTGTCTTCTTTGTAATGTCTGCTTCTTTTAGCTAAAATTAGATCTCTCTTGAACTGGAAAACTTCAGAACTAGGTTCAGCCAGAAAGTGTGACCCAGGTACTTGTCGCTTCCTAGGAAGGATGAAGAACAACCTGCTTGAGTGACGTGAGAGTCCTGAGAGAGGAACAGCAAGCCCCTCCTGCTGTACTGTATAGGAAACAAACTCCTCTTTGGCTTAAAAGCAAAAGATCCATCCCTCCATTCTTCTTAAAGCAAAAGATTGTTTTGTAGGCACTTTTTTCTCTTGGAAAAAGACAAGAAAGCAGAAAAAAGGAAACCTGCTGTGCAGGGAGAGCGTGATAAGGAAGCTTGTTGAGAAACGCCCCCATTGTGGAATGTTCCCTGCACAGAGGGGCCTTCAGAGAGCCTGCTGCCCACTACTTGCCCCGAAGAAATGGGGCTCTGAATCTCTGCACCTCAAGATCTAAGAGCTTTCTTGGAGAGAGATGAATACATCAGAATAAAAGCATCTGATGTGGCAATTAGTCCACTGGCTTTTACAAAATATTACAAGTTGTTTAAATTGTGAATGACTGTTTTAAGGCTTTACGGCCGGGCCCTTTCTGGAATGTGGTGCCTCGGCAGGACCTCAGAACAGGGCCTCTGGGCAAAGAGCAAGGATGAATGCCATGTCTCCGAAAAGCCCCCATGACTGCTCACGTCCCTTTGGCTGCAGCAGGAAAGGCAGCTTTGATCCTGTAGCCGGTGTCCCTGGAGCAGGATTGGGAGACCGCCCAGGGGAGAGGCTCACGAGGCTGCCCACCTGCCTCTGGGCCGAGTGAGCCTCGGGCAAGGTGGGGAATGCATCGTCTTGGTCAGTCTCCGGATGGGGCTTGTTTGGGTTTCTGGTCTCGCAAGGCAAGGGCAAGGCAATCAGCTTTCTTGGGCTCTGCAGACTTAGCACTGGGACACTCTGACCCTTGTGCCCTAGGGGTGTAGCGAGTCCTTCCCTGATGGAGCCCCCAGCTGGGGACATACCAGCTCACAGGGGCTCTTCAGAGGGGACACTGTCCCAATGGCAAGGAGCCTGCTGGCTGTTTTGCCGTTGGTGTCTGTGATGGACAGAGACAGAGGGAAGATGAGTCAGGGTCTTTCCTGCCTTGGCCCTGACCTCTTCCCCACAGCGTCCATTGACATCCCTTCCCAGAAGTTCCTGATGGGGTTGTCAAGCTCAACAGCACCAGAAGGTCACGCTGGTAGCTGAGCAAAATGGGCTGCTGAGGGTCTTGTCCTGGTCTTGCTCTGTGGGCATGAAGCCTTGGTGCTGCCAGTTCCCCCCGTGTTTAAGGGAAAGCTGGATACCCAGATACCCCCTGGTGTTAAACATGGTTCCCACTCATGGTGACCCTCTAAAATTCTGTGGACGGCCGTGAACCTGCCTGTAGGCTGGGGTGACCGCCATGCATCAGCAGTTTACGCTGTCCCCTAATTTGCCGTTTTTCTTTTGACTTGATGATATCTCGTTTATCTTTTAGCTCTGCAAAAGACTTTTTAAAAATTTTATAGGCAAACTTGTCATTTTTAAATTGCATTTGGCTGTGGAGTCACACTTAGAAGCTTCTCCTACTCCCAGGCTGCGAAGGAGCTCATCTGTCTCTTAGTACGGAGAGCATTGCATTTCCTTACCTGGAGCCTGCAGATCCATTTGAAGTGCGGTGTTGTGTGTGGTGTGAGGGTGGATCCAAGTTCACGTGTTTTCTTTTCCCCTCAAATGTCTAGCCAGTTGTCCCAGAGCCGTTTATTCACCCAGGAAATTCCCAGTGGCACGTGGCTTTAATTAGGGGCTGTTCTGGCCCCTTGCTGTTTGCCTACTCTGTGCCAGTAGGAAGGTGTTCAGCACGCAATTTGTGAATGAATGTATTCACCTCACACCCATCGGTGCCTTGCCTGTGTCCTCTTAGGTCGAACGAAGAGAAACTGCCACCGTGTGAGGATTCTTAGCGGGCAGAAATCTCAGTTTCCTGGGTGTCACCCTAACACACGTGTGAGATTTGGGGAGCAGGTAGAGCCCTTTAGCAACCAACTCCAGAAGGATCCTGAAAGCTGTAGGCACGTGGACGTGAGAAAGTGTGTCCTTGTTTCTATGTTGCTGATGGCCCTAAGACTTCTAAGGAGCCCAGCGGTCATCTCCCCTTTCTCTGTGTTTCTCTGTCCCCTGCAGTGATAGAAGGCCGCGGGGCCCCCGACAGCAGCCAGCAGTTCTCCTCGCTGCCCCCCTACCTGCCCGTGAGCTACCGTGTCCTCGGAGCAGAGACAACCTTCTTCCTGCGGGAGGCCCGCCAAGATTTCTCACGCAACTGCAGCCTGCGGTCCCGGGTGGAGCCCTTCTTCACCTACAGAGCCCGGAGGCCCCCGCTGCTGAATGCCAGCTATGGGCCTTTCTCCGTGGAGAAGGTTGTGCCTCTGGACTTGACATTGACGTCGAACTTTCTGGGCCTAACCCATAAGTTTGGTTTCAACTGGAAGCTGAAGGCCCACATCCTGCAGGACAAGATCTACCCGTCTCGGCCCACCGTGCAGATCCTGTTCCACGTTGTGGGCCTAGACTGGGCCGAGCGCAGCCCCACGGAGCAACTGCCCTGCCTGCGCGTGTTCGCCTTCCGGGAGACACGGGAGGTGAGGGGCGGCTGCCGGCCGAGCGGTGAGCTGGGGCTGTGCGTGGCCGAGCTGCGGCTGCTGGCCAGCTGGTTCAGCACCCCTGCGCTGGTGGCCGGCCGCAGGAAGCCGGGGCCTGCGGCTGAGGGCAGCGCCATGGAGCTGTACTATGCCGTGCACGCAGGTGACGAGCGCGGGGACTGCGCCGGTGGGGACATCAGGAAGGGCAATGCCATCCGCCCAGGGAAGGATGGCCTGGCGGACAGCATGTCCCACTTGCAGAGGGTTGGCGCCGTGGGCCTCCACCAGGACCCGGACAGCAGTGACCAGCTCAGCGAGCTGCGTCTGGACAGCAATGTGGCTATCTGGCTGCCCTCCTGGCCAGTCAAACAAGGGGAAGTGGTCACGGCCTACGTCACCGTCGCCAGCAATGCCACGGTGGACCTCTTCATCCTGAGGTAAGTACCCAGAGTGGCCACGGGAGGCGTGGCTGCCCGTGGGGGGTGGGACTGGATGCTCGGGGGTGTATATTCCAGAAGAGTCAATGTTCCCGACCTTCAGGGGCCTGACTCCTTCATGTGGAAGCCAGATCACTCACCTGCCCACAGGCTTACCTGTGTGCTGGGCATGGGGGAAGAGGGCAGACACTGGACCCGAGAGAGGCAAGATGAGACTAATCGCTCTCTGCCTTGAATTATCATCGGACTTCAGAGGGATGGTGTTTCCTGAGCTCCGAAGTGTCTGGTAGATATGCAGACAATGCATGCAGGACAGAGGGCCCGTGGGCAGGGGCTCGAGGCCGACGTGCCAGCCATGTGGCATCTCACTCTGGGCGGTGAGTCTGTGGCACAAGCCAGGGACCAGGCCCTGCTGCACCGTTGGTGCTGAGGTTAAATATTGTGGGTCAGTGGCTGGGAAAGCCCAGGTCCGGGAGGATAGTTGGCAACGATCTAAGGAACCTGCCCGACAGAAAATTGTTCAGCAGAGGTATTCCATCTCATGAAAAGAGAAAAAGAAATGAAAACTCATCAACAACAGAATAACGCGCCTCCCACCAGCAGCGCTGCTGGCTCAGCAGATTGCGCAGAGTTTTCACGGTGCGGCCCTGCCGTTCCCACCATGGACGAGTCGGGAGTTCGGTGCGGACGCGCCTCTTATCTGAGGATAATTAATACAGGGGGAGGGGGGAGCCACTTGAAGCAAATCCTCTTAAAACGGGGACCAGAATCTCATAATCATGGAAAAGAATATTTGATTGAGATTTGTTCCAAAGATAAAGATGATAAAAGTCAGTGTTGTTGTGTGGTTTTTTTCCTGGTATCATTAAGAAGGACTTAGGTTAGGATCACAGCTGTGCTTGGTGCTTTTTAGAATAAAAATTAATCACGTGAAGGAGGAGTTGCTCGAGCAGATCTTTGCAACAGAGCCCGATAGCTGGCGATAGCGGATTCCAGACTCAGGAGTGCCCTGCGGTGTGACTGTGAGGATAGTCGCCTGCAAGCCCGGCTGTTTCGCGAAGGGCTGGGCAAGGGCGCAGTGGGTCTCCCTGGGCGTGTCTTACTCCTTCGGATTTGCAGAATTCTCCCTGAACTGCCCGTGTTGTCACCGGCAGAGTTTTTATGTTTGAGTGGACTGACCTCAGCAGACTCTCCTTGGATGCTGTTTGGGGTATGGTGGCGAATTTTTACAACATCGCGTTTGACAACCTTGTGAAATCCCACCTTTTTTAGAAAAGGTCAAGTTCGCCCATCCTGTTGGCATTGTCGGTCCCAGTGGTCAGCCTGCCCCCGCCCAGTTTGGGGTGCTGAGGGGTAAGCTCCCAGTCGGCGTGTCGGTGACTTTCTCAAAGTGTCTTCACTTTCCGGCTTTACAATTTGATGTTACACGTACTGATGCATTCATTGGTTGATTCTTGTATGTGCCCCGTCCGGGGATCGAACCTGCAACTATTAAGATAAAAGGGTTGGGGTTTCTTCATCTTGACTTGCTGGGGAACAGGCTGATCTGGAAAGTCCTTCTGTCTTCACTGTGTCCCTCCACACTCTTGGTTTTATGTCATTCCACCTAAAAATGAAGAGATCAGCCCTGGATTTTTAAGTAAAGACAGAAAACGGAACCAGGAGCATAGCCAGTGAGTTAGAAAATTCCGGAGTCCTGACTACCTTCCCGTCTGTACTCACCATGGGCTCCCTCTTCAGAAGCGCCGCTCCGCCTCCACTGAGTGGGGCTGAGTGTGGATGAACCGGCCGCCCCTCGCCAGACCTGCGGTGTTCTGGTTGTAGCCAGGGATGCAGACCCGGTGCGTTGGAGAGAATCGCTGTTTTTCTGTATTCTTCATCACATGGACAAGCACACTGGGGGCTGGTCAGCCTGCCACCAGCGTTTCTGGTTCCACATTCTGGCTGGGGACCGCAGGCAGGTCACCTGACCCCGTGGGCCCCCGTGGGCCCCCGTGGGCCCCCGTTTCCCCATCGCTACCTCAGATGGGACGGTAGCAGCCACTGCCACAGGGGCGGGAGGACACAGTGGGCCAGCACCCATGTGTCAGATGCTCCCGAGTGTCTGGCGCCTACAAAGCGCTTCCAGGAAGGCTGGCTGCTGCGACGTAACGAGGCCGTGTTTAAAGACCCATCGCGTGTTCGGTGAGCTCCGAGTCTGTCCGAGCAGGGCGAGGATACTGTGCCACGTGAAACGACAGCCACGCAGCTTATGCTCAGGGCTGTGTTGATTCTCACTTCACCATGATTCTGTTTAAAGAGGAAAGAAAATGTTTTAGAATGACACAAGCTTTTGGAGCGCAGAGGGCGTGACCCCACGTCTCTGGGCCAGTGCTCCCGAGCGCCGTGGAGAGCAGCGGCCCTGTCTCTGCTCTCCAAGCCTCCCAACTGCGGGCCAGAGCCGGCCGGGGGCGGGGGCGGGGGAGGTGGCGGAGGGGCAGTCGGCGCTGCCTCCCGACATCGGGCGTGCAGGGGCAGCTGCTGGGACTGTGGTGGGGCGCGTTGGAGGAAGTAGGTTTCCCCTTTCCAGAGAGCATGTTTCATCGTCATTTAATTAATTTTAATTTTTAATTTTTCCATGTATTAAAATTGAGAGAGAGAGATCAATGTGTTGTTCCACTTCTTTACGAATTCATTGGTTGATCCTTGTACGTGCCCTGAGTAGGTATCGAACCTGTAACCTTGATGTATTGGGAAAATGCTCTAACCAAATGAGCTAGCTGGCTAGAGCCTTAATTTTTAATTTAAATGTTTTCAGGAAAAAAAAAATTCAGTAAGCCACTACAGAGGATGCCCGCAGATGTGACAAAAATAGCGACCTTTGTACGAGGCCCACGGAGGCTGGGGAAGCCCCACTCTCGCCTCCAGACATGCAGCAGCCTCTGCCCACGGCTGCTGGTCAGGTCACAGGAGAAGCCGGAGTGGCCCGTCCCTGGAACCTTCCGACTGGGGAACTCGCGGGGGGCGGGGAGGTTTGTGGATGGTCCTCCAAAGATGTGTCCAGGCTGTGAAATCTGCAGACACCGCTATGGCCACCTGGCCCTGCAGCTTTGCTGCCCAGGCTGCGGTGGCTGGAGGTAGCCTGGACTTCTCGGGGGTATTCTAGGGCCACTGCCGTCTATGGAAACGTGGCCCAAGCCTCCCGTATAAGGTCATTTTCATGAACGACCCTCTCTTCCAGAGGCACAAAGCAGCGCGCATTCAGTTCAAAGGCCGTCTGATTTATGGTCGAGTCATTTCCCAGGACTAAGGTGCAGCCTCCTGTTGTAACCAGTCAGGAATCCTGCAGCCCTGTGACGGGCATTAGGGATGCTGAGAGCCGTAAAGGGTCTTTCCTCGCGAGAGACCACGCTGCATTGCAATGCTGCCACGAGGGGATGCGCAGTCAGCGGTCAGACATCCGAGTCTCGTGATGGAAGGAGACGGTCCATGCCAGGGCTTCTCACGGGGTCCGGAGAATCCTCCGCTGGGGGGCTGTGCTGTGCTGTGCAGTGGAGGGGGGCTGGGAGCCTCCTTAGACTCCACCCACGGCAGCTGTGACAACCGAAAGGTTCCCAGACAGTGCCAGGTGTCTTTGAGGGACAAAAGTCACCCCAATCCACAACCACTGGTCGATTTTGAAATCTATTGTGTGGAGTATTTTTCCCATCAAGTGACTAAATAAGCTGTCTTTCCCACGCGGGGCAACATCCTCAGGATCTCGCCAGGCCGAGCCTTTACCGCTGACGCTGCAGTGCCTGTTTGTCAGACTTGGCACCGTGCACCGTTCGGAAGGCATGTCAACATTTCTTTTTTTTTTTAAGATTTTATTTATTTATTTTTAGAGAGAGGGGAAGGGAGGGAGAAAGAGAGGAAGAGAAACAGCAATGTATGGTTGCCTCTCACATGGCCCTCACTGGGGGCCTGGCCCGCAACCCGGGCATGTGCCCTGACGAGGAATCGAACCGGGACCGTCTGGTTCCCAGCCCGTGCTCAATCCACTGAGCTACACCAGCCAGGGCAGCATGTCAACATTTCTGATGAACGAGGATGGCCAGCGCCGGGACCCGCAACGAGCGGTAGTCAGGCTGAAGGTGGCCCTGGCAGCTGGCGAGGGGACACAGGAAGCTGTGTTGGGGGACAAGGAGCGTGAAGAGGTCACCTGAGATGGTGTCAGCAACGAGCCAGCCCCCAAACTGCCCCAGACTCACACAGCATCTGGGGGGAACAGGTGGTCGCGGGAATGGAGTTCTGAGACAAACCCCCACGTCCCCGCAGCGGCCAATCTGATGTGCACCCTCACTGTGGCACTGGGGACCCTCACCGTGGCACTGGGGACCCTCACCGTGGCACTGGGACCTGCCGTGGTAGGGATGCAGCCGAGGCGGCTCTGCGCCTTCTCCAGAGGGAGCAGCCCCTTCTCGGCTCCAGCCATTATCATCGCGCGGGAGCCCAAAATCATTGCCTCCAGCTGCATCAGAGAGAAGCTGGAAATGTGGGCTTCTGAGGTTCATTCTCTCAGTTTATAAACATGGGTGACAGGATCCCTCTTCAGTCGTCACCACGCGGGCCTGGGGACCTGACCGTGTCTGGGCTTCCATGCTAGGTCCCCGATCCAAGTCGTGGCTCAGAGCAGAAGAATGTATTAGTTCCCTTGGGCTTCTGTAAGGTGTCGCCCTGGCCTGGGAGGTTCACACAACAGACTGTATTCTCTCCCAGTCTTGGAGGCTGGAGTTCAGAGGTCAAGGTGGTGCCGGGTCGCACTGCCCTGAAGGCTCCACAGGCCAGTCCTCCTGCCTCCTCCAGACGGGGACCACCCTTGGTGTCCTCCGATCGGGGTCGCGCCCCTCCCATCTCGGCCCCTGTCGTCACGGGGAACTTCCCACCGTCTCTCCTCTGTGCCCACGTCTCCTTCCCTTTCCTCTCACAAGGGCCCCAGACCTTGGATTTGGGCCCCACCCTGGTCCAGACTGCCAGCAGGGACGGACCCTCAACCAGGCACATCTGAAAAGAGCCTGTTTCCAGACCAGGCCGCATCCCGAGGTTCCGGGTGGGCTTGCACTGAGGAGCAGGCTCCTTCCCACGTGCCCGCCCACTGCACGGAAGACGGCCGGCCGAGGGATTTCAGGGCCTGCCGCTGCAGCATCCTCAGGTCTGTACCATTGCTCTGGGCCCCTGGGTGGCTCCAAACGTTGCTGGGGGAGAGGACAAGGGGGGATAGGGCAAGCGAAGCATGGAAATCCACGCCTCAGCCGTGTGCAGAATAAACCCGCCCCTGCCGGGTGAGTTTCCACCTCTGCACACCAGCCGCCCGGTGACCCAGCGCAGCCTCCGTGCGGGCCGTTCTAACGCCGTCTCAGGAAGGAAGCACTTCTCTTCTCCTCCCTTTATGTCTGAGGACATGAGAGGCCCTTGAAGGCAATTTCCAGGTACCTGGCTTGCCCTGGCTAATCACTGCCTCTTCATTTCCAACCCGGCCGCCACCCGCAGGGCCAAGTGGAACCCTCAGGAATGACTCGAGTGTTCCCAGACTGGTCATCAGGATCAAACGCTCAGAAGCCGTCAAGTTTGCCTTGACTGCAACTTAGGAGCTAATTTGGAAGGTTCTGGAAACTCATTTTCCCACCCTCTGTCCCACATTCATTTCCCTGCCTAGTGTCTCCGAAGAAGAGGTTTGTTTTCATTCTCTTCAGCTTGTCGCTTTAAATGGAGTCTTCTGGAACTGAGAAAAGAAACCATTTTCTTTCTGCTGGGAAAGAAGAGGAGAAATAACGTCTCTGCCCCCCCCCCCCCCCCCCCCCACTGCATGTCCTGGTTGCCAGGCAGCCGCTTCCCCAGCCATGTGAGCGCTGTCCGACTGCGGGGGACCGCTTCCCCACAAAACTGGCTCCAGCTGTGCGGAAGGAGGGAGGCGGCAGAGTCCGCCGCCTCCGTGCGGCGTTCTTCAACCCGTTTGCAAGTCACCTTCATTTTCGAGTCCCCAGATCGCAGCTTTGTCTGCTGTAAACAGTTTAACGCAGGCACCGGGGGGCCTGGGACATACAGCCCCTTGGCACCTGGACGTTTTTGGAGAGGGGAGGCTGGGGGACGGTTGTGGGGAGAGCGTGGCGTTCCGGCGTGCTGGGGCATGGAAGTGCCCATCTGCTGCTGCTTGATTTAGTACATGCCATTACTCCAGGGGGCCTCGGTATCGGGAATTTGAACCATTAATGTCTTGCAGCCGTGAGTGCTAGTAATTGATTCAAAAATCTGGGAGAGGGCAAAGCAAGTGCTGCTGTTTCAAAAGCATTATGATTGCACCCTCTTGTTTAAACCCCGCCCCGGACGCTCACTGTTATTGCATCTCCCGCTGGCTGCCTGGGTTCCTGGAGAGGGTAATTTTTTGTGTTATTGGTCCTTTGTGCCGTCCCCAGGGCCCGCTGGGCGCAGTCTCCTCTCGGCAGGAGGGGTCCTGAAGTGGGGCCCACAAGGAGCACGGGAGGGTGAGTGTGGGAAGGAGGAGGCGGTGGGCTGGGGAACAAAGGCCCAGCTTCCAGCTGTCTGTCTCCCCAGTTCAGCCCAACGGCCTCAGTGGCCCCGGGGCTGGGACCCCTCGGCCCCTGTTTCCTTCAAGGTGGGATCTGTGTTCTCAGGAAGGTTCTCTGTGAATTTACTACCTTCAAGTTATGTCAACCAGCCTTTCTTCCCCCGTCACCTGACCTCAAGAGCATCCCCAGTCCCGGACGGTGGCATCACTCAGGGCGCACCCTTGTGGGAACAACGCGTGGAAGACAGCGGAGACCACATCTCACATTTACCCAAAACATCCGCTGGGGTGTTGCTCTGTGATCGTGGTCACCTTGGACACATCTTCCTGAAGAAAGGAAGCTTCCTTTGAGGTCATCAGAGGAATCTTTAAAACATGGAGTGCGCCCTGGCTGGTGTGGCTCAGTGTACTGAGCACAGCCTGCGAACCAAAAAGAGCCATCGGTTCAATTCCCAGTCAGGGCACATACCCGGGTTGTGGGCCAGGCCCCCAGTAGGGCGCTCATGAGAGGCAACCACATATTGATGTTGCTATCCCTCTTTCTCTCTCTCTTCACGTCTCTCTAAAAGTAAGTAAATAAAATCTTAAAAAACAACAACAACAACAACACAGAACGCACCCCCTTGTCTGCAGCTCTTACCCGGGCTGCCTGAGTCAGGCCCAGGGCTGCAGAGTCCAAATCCTGGCTCCTGTGGGACTGCTTATCCCAGTGCCTGGCTTAGGGTGTGGTGCCCGGAGGGTGTGGTTTGTTGTGTAGTATTGTAAACACTAACACGTTTTATTTAAGAATCTGGCTTTCTGTTTTCTCTTATAAACCAGAAGTTCTGAAAAGCAAGCCCACTTTTCTACTTCAATATTTAGAGCCGGCTTGTGGCTGCGTTGGGGGAGAGAGGGGCACTCTGTTCTCTGCTGTCACCGTCCTGCCTCCCTCGAAGCACCTGCCTGGCTCCCCTAAAAGCTCTCCCGACCCCTGGAGGCATTTCCTTTCCTTCCCTGCGTCAGAAGCTCGGGAGCTGAGGGGGCTTCCGTCTCCGCTCCATCCAGTTAATTACGTTAACCTATTTTGCTGCTAGAAAACAGACCAGGGAGCTGCTCCGTAGTCCAGGCTCTGGGCCTGTTTAGTGTGTTAGGAGGACTTCTCCATTTGGCCTGAAGCCAAAGTGAAATCTCATTCTTGTTCCACGTGATCAGGGTCCCATTAGAGAGGCAGGGAGAGCAGTGCCCCGGGGTGTGGCGTGTGCAGCTGCCTCTTCCCGGGCTGGGCACCCCTGGGAGTACAGGCCCTGCCCAGCGTCTCAAACACAGTGGGTGTCTGCCCAGCCAGGCAGCCAGTGAGGTGCACGGAGGAACGGCTCCCTGCTGAAGGGAACCGAAGTTTCTTTGTGGAAGCTCTGCCAGGAGACGGAGGTGTGTGTGCCACACACAAGCAGAAAAGGGGCAACTTCCTACAGAATGGAGAAGGGTTTACTACTCAGTAGATCCTAGAATTTTCCAGTAAAATAGCCACCATGTCCATGAAGATTTGCGGACCCCAGAGTGCCTAGAGAAGGGTGTGGGACCCTGGCTTTTCCAAGCCGGTTTCTGAAAGTTGCCCAGGGTGTGGCGGGCATGGGCCGAGCCTCCCGGAGCAGGGGCGGCCCGGGGGCCTTGGGTGAGGACCGGGACGGCCCGGGGTGTGCTGTGCTGCACAGCACCCTCTCACCAGGGCTGGTTCGAAGGCACCTGGGTGTGGCAGGCAAGATGGAGGTCCTGAGGTTTGAACTGTGTTTATTTTAATTTTGTTTTCACCCAAAGAGCCACATGTGGCTGGTGGCTACCACACTGGAGCAAGGGGGGTGGGGGAGGCTGACCTTTACCCCTGACTCATCTAGAATAAACGGGGGCGAGCGCAGCTCCTGGTATAGGTGGGGACTCACCAAGGATGAGGCTTTGAGCTCAGGCTGGGTCTCAGCAGTGCTGTGTCTTGTCCTCCTACCCCTCCCGCAGCAGGTGGGGTCGACCTTACAGGACTGTGGTGTGAAGGTGAAAGGTCACTGCAATGCCTGTCATTCAGGTAGAGAATTCTCTGTCCAGGCGTGGTCAGCAAGCCCCTGGCCACATACCCAATTCCAGTTACTACGGGGAGACCCATCTTTTATTTTATTGATTATAATTTATTTTAATATGTATACAAAAATTAGAATTAGCTCATCGAACTACTGATGTCATAGATAAGACCTGAAGCTAACTATCTAAAGAAATCAGGTGGAATTCATTTCCAGAAAAGCACCGTGCCCCGCTGCTAACGCAGTGGCTGATGCTCAGGTACGGTGAACCTCGTGACCTCGGCGAGGAAGGGACTGTGATTCAGACCCACTGATGCCGACGCTGGCACGCCTCCTGCTCCGGTTACTGTACCTTCTGTTTTCTTTTTCTTTTTTTTTTTTTAACAGATGCACATGTCTCAAAACATAAAACCTCGCCCTTCAAACCTTTGTGCAGCTGAGTGAACTTGGTTTTTTTTTCTTGTTGTGTTTGGCTCCTGTCGTTTTTATCTGGAAGTAAGCCGAAGGCATGAATATTCATGACTCTGTTGAACAAGATTTTTATTGAAAACAAAAACGGATCTGAAGTTTTCCATTTGTGGCACATTCGTCGCCAGCGAAAGCCCCATTGAAACCTCCCTGTCGGGGCTGCTGGGTATTGGCCATTTACTTTTGTGGAGAATGCAGACTTGGGGCTCCTGAGGTGTTATTCCCTCTTGGAGAAAGCGCTTTGTAGAAAGTATTGTATTTATATCGTTCCATTTTCTGTCTGTGTCACAGGAAGATAGAATGAGATGATTAATGGAAAGGGGGCGGTTCTTTCCCGGTTCCCGAAGTGAGGAAAATAAAGAGAAACAGGCCTGAATGCCTAAAAATGTGCCTGGACTTCTCTCAGGCTCCCTGTGCCTTCAGATTCCTAGGAAATTGATCCTCTTCCTCCGTTTTAATTTGCGCCTGTCGTTCCCCCGCCCCCACTCTGCTGCCCTCTGCAGGGGAGGGGGGCTGCGTGTTTCTCGGGTCTGATTAATCAGGCATTTTTCTTCCTCACACATTCCGGCGGTTCAGGGTATGCATCTGTCATCCGACCTATTGTTCCTTGGCAGAAAATAAATACACCATCCAAAACGTATTGCGATACCCACTGAAATGTGAAGGGTTTGTGCAAACAGTATTGATTTATGGGAAAGAAATTCCCCAGGAGAGACTTTATAATCAAACAAGTTTATTCCTGATTGGTGGGGGGAGTGAGAGGCCTGGGGCCACAAGCCATTAATGGATTCATCTGCTCCTTTAGTTAATGTTGATGAGGCACCTACTAAGTGCGATCCCTCCACACTGAGCCAAACAGACAGAGCAGGGCTCCGAGGGAACGGATGGTCTGTGGGCAGGCAGGTGATTCAGCAAGCAGTAAAATATGGCAGCCTAAAAGTATGGTGATACATACAAAGAACAAAAATTAAAATAAAATTAATCTTTCTTAAGCATTCTTGGACTTGCCTTATACCCAAAAGTGAGTTGAAGCGAGAAGGAAGGCTGAGCAGAAGGGGTGTGGTTTTTACAGGTACTGCCCCCCACCCCCAACGGTGTCCGCGTTGTGGTTCATGCATTGCCCATCGTTTGCAGATCAATAATGTTACACGGTAGCAATCACATGTTTAGCTGGCGTGGACACCATCCATTTCTATCCAGTGATGCCAGTTTTCCATTCATAGTAGTGGCATCAAATTCCATTTTCTAGTAGATGTGTAAGTAACAAAGACATGTTGTTGTAAAGAAAAATATCCAGTAAATTAGGGAGTTTTAGTGCGTGGGTATGAGAACCTTTGGGACGAGACTATACCTGGGCCGTGGGCCAGGTACATGCCTTCCCATCCGAAAATAATTACTGAGGAAAGAAATGCCAGACGAGACGCGTCGGTCCTTCCTTACTGCAGCGTGGCCAAGTCTCCGCTGAGGAGGCTCAGCTGTCTGTTTCCTGTTGCCGCCGAGCGTTCTGTCCCAGCTCGCAGCTCCCTGGGCCGGTGAGACGGGGCTCAGCCAGGACGCTGGTGCCTGCATTGCGCGTGGTGGGCCAGGCTTCCTGGGCAGCTGCGATCGGGGCCACAGGCTCTGAGGTGGCCACATCCCATCTGGTCACTCAGCTGGGGCTTCTCCTTGTCCTCTGTGACCTCTGGCGTGTCTCTCCCTCCGATGGTCTCTCCAGCATCATCATGGGGTGTCCTTACCCAGCAGCTCAGGACTTCGAGAGAACAAATGCAGGAGCTGCCAGGCTCCAAGCCATGTCACTGGGCCAGCCCCAAGCCCAAGAGAGGGACAGCTGACTCCTGGTGGGCGGACATACAGGAGGGACGGGAAGGCTGGTGGCAGCCATGCTTGGTTAAAATCTACTGCCGTGCACACTCTGGAATCAGAATCGGATGGGAAGCAAGTGCTTTGGGCGGCACATAGAAAAAGTGGGTGAGTGTGGCTGGGGTGTGAGTCGGAGTGGTGGCCCTCAAGGTCCTCTGCTGTTTCAGGTGAGGAGCAGGAGGAGGAGGATGAGGATGAAGGAGGAGCAGGAGGGGAGGGTGGAGGAGGAGGAGGAAGAGGAAGAGGAGGAGGGCTGACCTGCTGGCCATAACAGAAACCAAGATGAGCAGGCTGGTCTGGCCAGATTGGACACCTGAGCGCTTAAATGTGACGAAAGTTCCAACATGAGGAGTGACTGCTGTAAAGAATTAAGAAGGATGTGCGGGCGCCATGAGTCAGGAGGTGGGGACAGAGGAAAAAGGAATGGAGAAGACCTGGCCACGGGGTTCCTCTCAGCTGAAGGGAAGGCGGATCTTCTCTGCCTCTGTGCATTTTTGCCTTCCAGATCAACGAGGAAGTAGACACGATAACCAAATTTCACTCGCGAGCTCTTGCAAAGGTATATAAGAAACTCTTCAGTACATTTACATGTAGAATAATAAGAGAAATAACTATCATTTGTCAAGCCCTTATTATATGCCAGGCACCGTGTTAATGCTCTGCGCAGATGAACTCGCCAGAGGAAAAGGCCTGAATTTTTCACGGTTGTAGAAAACACTGTGGTGGCTTCCCAGCATCGCTTTCGCTGATGTGGCCGAGCCCTGATTCGGGCCAGGCGCCCACGCTCTCCCGCCCTGCCCAACCAGGCGCCTCCCGGCATGTGGCTCCTCCCCTGGCTCCAGAAGTCGGCGGGGCTGGTGTTCTGGCTGCTGCTGTTGTAAGTAAAGTGCCTGTTTAGCTTTGCTCATGATTCAGTGGCACCGAGCGTGGCTGACCGGTTCTCTCCTGGGGCCGCTCATGAAGTTACAGAGGTGTTGGTTGGGGCTGAGGTTACCTGAGGGCTTTAAGGGCCGGGCATCCCCGATGGCCCATCAGGTGACCAAGCGAACACAGGAGTCCTGCACCTTGGGACTCCCCACCTGGAAGTGCCTGGCGCTGGGGTTGCCAGCCGCTCTGAGGTCAGCAGACTGTGGGCCGAGGGTCCGATCCAGCCTGCCCTGTGTTTGTCCACACAGCCCACGGGCTAAGGATGGTTCGTCCATTTCTTAATGACTTAAACCCACAGAAGAGGAATGCACGACGCGTGAAAATTCTGTGGCACTCACATTGCAGTGTGGAGAAAGGGCGTTTATTGGAACAGTGCCACGCCCGTTCCTTCCTGCCACACCCCTGGTGGTGTCCTTGCCCAGGGACAGGGGGCAGCAGTAGCAGAAGACCCTGTGGTATTGTGGCCGCGTCCCTCTGCGGCTCGGCGCTCTGCTGGCACGGCGTTGGCATTGTGCATGACTGCTTCTGTAACATTGTGTGGGAAAATGGTTCCTCTCTCATCACGTGAGTCCTGCCCTCGTGTCTTCAGTGTGGCCTCTCGACCTGCCAGCGCCGAAGTATTTACGCTCTGGCTTTCGTTGCAGCAGGCGCCTGGCCGTGTGGCAATGGATCGGAGGGGAAGGTGAGCTGGGTGGCGGACCGGACACAGTGAAGGGCTGGAGGTCGGAACAAGCTTGGCAAGTTCAAAGGACAGGACGGTGACTGCGGCTGAGTGTTGACAGCGAGGCAGAGAGAGGGGTGGGGAGGGGAACGCAGGCAGGGCCCGATAGGTGTTATGCTCACCCCGTGGGGGGAGTCGGGGAGCCCTCTGCCGGGTCCCCCTCTTGTCAATCTGGCTCACGGGGGATGTTTCCATTGGGGTGCCTGCTGGGTATCTCAGTGGCCAGCCCACCCCACAGACGGGAGCCCAGCGCCCCGGCATTCCTGTCTCCATGAACACCACCGCTGCCCACCCAAGCCCACAAGCCAGCATGATTTCTCACAGTGTTGCTTGGTGAGTTCTGTCTGCTCCATCCCAATCCCGGGCCGGCATCCCCCCAACCCTCCCCACGCCCAGCCTCCATTGCCGCCGGGGGGGGGGGGGGCCGCCTCAGCCCCTCGTGCTTGTTGCCTGCTTCACCCCCATCCTGTAACCTGTTCCTCGCACGGCAGCAGGGGCTTTTATACAGCATCCTTCAGCCACGCCAGCTCCTCCTGCTTCAGGCTCTCCGCGTCCGCCTGTCACATTTGGGGGCACAGCCCATGACTTACACCACGTCTCCCCTGTGAGTCCGCTCTACCCTTTGGCTTCGACAGCCAGGGGCTGACCCCTGCTCCTCTTGCCTCTGCGGCCCCTAGCACAGTGCCTGGCGCACAGTAGGTGGTCAACAACCATTTGTCAGGTGGCTTGTCTTCCGGAGTCATGAAGAGTCTCGAATGAAGTTACTCAGTGATTGGTGGCTGCCCAGCCTTCTCTATGAGAACGTCCTGGAACTGGGGGGCTGGCATGATGGCACTGCAGCAATTCCTCCGGCAGGTTCCAGGGGGCCATGGCAGAGACTTCACGGATCTGAGGGGCAGAGAAGGGCGGCGTCCGGTGGGCAACCTGACCCCCGGGGGAAACGGCGCTTTCTAGTCGTCCACTTGAGCGTGCCGTCTCCCCCTGCAGGACTGCAGGTTTCTTTCTGGTTCTCCCAGCTCCTTTGTAACGCGGGTGTACGAGCTTCCTGTGTGCGCGAGAGCGAGCGCTCACCAGGGCGAGGGTGTGGGCCCGCCGGCCCACCCTGCAGAGCTCTGCCACCAAAGGACAGTAGACGCGCACTCTATGCTTCTCTTTCCTGTGTTTCTTCTCTTCCATCGTGGGACTCTTCACTGCGGGGTGACTTACGTACGGGCAGATTGGGTCGGAGCCAACGGGCGACCCGGTGGTTTTGGACAAATTATCCCCTGCCTGCGGGCTGCTACCACTGTCCTGTTTAATGGAGTGACTCAGGTGCTGACGATGGAGAGACAGAGGGACAAAGCAAGGAGCAGCAGCAGGGGCTGCCGCTCCCGCCGGTCGCTCACAGGCGGTACCGCCACCAGTTCGGTGTTCAGGGTGTTGTGCCACTCTGGCCATTACGCACAAAAACGTTCGTGGCCACGTTTTAAGGAACACAAATGATGTTCAACTAGATACGCTGCTCGGGATAATGAGGGTGGTCACAGCAGGACACTTACATCCGGTACATGGAGATGGAGTTGGTCTTGTTGGTGTCGACATCTGTCAGGGGGGGTGCAATTGTCCTCTGTCCCAGCTGGCCCTGAAGCCCCCGTCCGACGGGGCGTTTGCTGCCTGCATATTGCAAGCATCAGACACATCGCTCATTTGGCAAGAAAACACTCTGGGTGAACTATTTATACCTCCATCAGCTTGGCACCCAGGGCATGTTTGGGTGGTTTCTTCCATAATCGCTTTGTTTGGGAGATTTATAAAGACGCCACAGGCAGGCCGGAACAACAGGGGGAAGACGGCTACCTGAGAGTGTCTATTCCGCACCAGCAGGAAACTCGTATTCTTAATAAAAACGCCAAATTGTCACGTCGCATGGAGAGTGAACATTACAGGGCTTCTGATGGCAGCGGCTGTGCTGGCTCGGGCTGGTGCTCGAATGATTGAATTAAATTAGTTTATACTTTAAGGAGGGGGGTAAGCAGGGGCTGGTTGTTCCGGATGACGGTGAGCCAGTGGAGCTCAGCTTTGTTTTCTTTTCCTTTCCTTCCAGTTGTCGCTGCTGCTCTGTGGACCGGAAGGGATCTGCTCCTGGCTGGCCGCTGAGCCTCGGGAAGGGGGGTCTTGGGAAGGCAGGGGCCTCCCCAGCAGAGGCCGGGCTAACGAGGAACAGGTTCCCGGGATATCCGACCGGGTGCCTTTTAGGTTTCTGCAAGGAAGCCTGGCATGTGGGAGAGAGCAGGACAGGATGCCGAGGGCGGAGTCCCCACCTGCGGATACGCTGGGCTGCCTTAGGGACGTGCTTGTCCCAGCTCTGCTTGTCTCCACCCGCAAACAGGCACATGCACCTGTCCCTCCATCTGTCTGTCCACTCCTGGATTCACCAAAGGTGGTGTGTGCCCCACCCTCCTGGGGCGACAGTCCTGTGGAGGAGAGTGTCTGGTCCTGCCAGGGGGTCAGAGCCCAGCAGGGACGTGTCAGGTGCCAGCGATGCTGGTCAGCGCAGGTTGAGCAGGTGTCGGTGCACCTGTTCAGGTGAACACTCGGGGAGCAGAGTGAAGGTGTTACTTATGCAAAGAGAGAGTGTAGGACTGGCTTTGGGGTGACAAGGAGGATGGCCAGTTAGGGCACTGCCTGAAGCCCTGCTGGGGGGCCCTAGAGAGGCAGGTGTGGTGGGGGGTGGGGGCAGAGACCTCCTCAGAGGGGCCCAGAGGAGCCACTTGGCAGGGGAGGGATCCGATTGCATTCTGCGGGGACCCTCTGACTATCACAGGGGAGAACCCATCAGGACGGTTGAGCAAAGTCAAGATTTCCCAAAACTTACTACTTTTAGGTGGTACATCCACGTTTTTATTTACATACTATGTGTTTAGTTGTGAGTACATTAGGAAGAAAAAGCTATCGCATAAAAATCTGCACTTGTGCAGATGTGATTACTTAGAACAAAACATAGAAACCAGTTGAAATATTGAATAACTGAATACGAGTTTCGGCTCTAACAAAAACCATCAAACTACTCCAAGATCAAGTGTGGAAAACAGACGTTATTTTTCCTCAGTTCCTTTCTAGTGCTCGAATACTTCGGCTTCTTAGGTCACACGAATGAACCCCAGCCCTTGCAGGCAGCGTGTCCCCTCGGGTGACATTAGGTCGCCCTCAGGGGGCAGGGAGAATGGCTGACTGTGGTTTCTCGGCACGGGGAAGGGGGACCCGGTCTCTCTGTCCCGGTAGCGGCAGCCACCTGTGGAACAGCGCTAGCATCTCAGGAAATACAGGTTCTCCACCACCTCGCACACAGAAATGCGTTCCACATGGTGACCTAGGACACATACAGATGCGAGAGCAAATAACACCCTGTGACACGCATTCTCGTGTAACAACTGTGTGTATGTGTGTGTATGTGTATGCTTATACACACACACACACATATCTGAAACAAGGTTTCACAGAACAGTAGCTACTGCTGCCTGGTGTGGTAAATGCTGTTTCTCTGTCCTTTCTCCTTTGCTGCTTAGAAGAGCTGCTTGACCCCCACAAAACTGACTTCAAACCTAGCGCGGCTTGCAAGGTCTATTTGAAAACCACTGATCTGAACGTTTTCGTGTTCTGCACTCGATCTTAGCTGAGGCACGTTCTTGTATCCTGAGATGCTGGAGCGGGGTGTTCGGGCAGGGCGCAGTGTGGGCTGGCGGCCGCTCACTCCATTTTTGCCAGGTGGCCTGGGCTGAGAGAGCGGCTTGCTAATGCACGGCTCTGCCCTTGTCCTGACAGACGGTTTCAAACCAGGGAGCTCTGAAGGAGGAGATGCATCGGCCGCCTTCTGCCTGCATTTCCTGCCCTGCTGGGACCTGCTCCGGCCCGGCCTCATCGATTTCGTGCGGGTCCAGCCGGGGGCTAACACGTCTCCTAATGGCTTGTTAATCAGCTGCTTCTCTGTCAGCTGCTGGTCTTGGGGAGCTGATTCTCCAGCAGTTGCTAATTTGGAAGGAGAAAGCACAGGACAGCAGAAGAAAGGACAGGGGAGGTGATACAGTTACAGGCAGTTGCTAGTGCCAGGGCGGGGCGGTCTCGTGTGGAGCCGGGCAGGCCCGGATCGGCGCCCGCTGAGCGGCCAGGGGAACCACGGAACCACAGAACCACGTGGAACGGGCTGTGCAAGAGGCATGGGTTAAATTCTGATGGGCCCCTTGCGTCGGGCGGGCAAACTCTAATGGGCCGAATGGTAACTATGTTCATCTCCGCAAGCCGGTCTCCGTCACCACTTCCCAGCCTTGCCATCAGCGGGCCAAAGTGGCCATGCACACTTCATAAACTAACGAGTGTGCTGCACTCCAATACAACTTTATTTACAGAAGTAAACAGCAGGGGGGCTGGCCCCCCCACCCCCAGCCTTGGCTTGCCAGCTCCTGCCCTATATTGTGCATCTTCTCCGTTGTGGCCTTTGTCTCCGGAGCCAGCGTCTTCGAGCCGGGCCTTCCTAACCCCGGCGCCGCTGACGTTTTGACTGGGGACCGTTTTGTGGGGAGGACTGTCCTGTACACTGCAGGGTGTTTAGTGGTGTCCCTGGCCTCCACCACCAGATGCCAGTGTGGACGTAACTGGACGTGCCTCCAGGCACCTGAGTCCCCAGGAGGGCAAGATCGCCCTCCATCCGGAACTCGTGCTTAAAAATCATCGCTGTTACTTTCGGTCATGTTGTATTTTGTGTGTCCAGGGTCCCGTGTGTTCGTTGGGGGATTTGGCAGTGCAGACTGCCCCCAGTGTAGCGTATGGGATTAATGCTGGCCACGGTCTGAATCTCAGCTTGCGTCTTCTGAACAAGGGAGGAGAGGGCTGTGTAGCCCTGTTCCTGGCTCGGGGCTCAGCGGTGCAGAAGAGATAAAGACTTGTGAGATAAGAGCTGTGGAAGTTATCTTTCCTGGACAGACTCAGGATGGGAGACAGGCCATACTCGAGAGAAGCGGCTTGCACTGCGTTCCCACACAGGTGCTGGCGCGAGGCTGCCTGGGATGTGACCCCGACTCCAGCGCTTCCCAGCTGTGTGAGCTCGGGCAAGCCGCTTGACCTCTCTGTGCTCCAGTGCACTCATCTGTAAATCGCCAGTCTTCGCCTGATCGGGCTGTGCTGCACTGAGTTCTCACAGGGCTTCGGTGGTGTCTGGCTTGAAGCCAGCGCTCTGCTTGTCAAACAACGAGAGTGAAATAAGAGCTACAGTTGGGGAGCACTGTCCCATGTCAAATGGCATCACCCAATCAGGACACCTGGGAATATCTGGTCAGGCCGGGGAAGCGGTCCCCTCAGTGCCTCGCCATCAAACCAGTCTGGGAGGTTGGGGTGACGCTGACGAAATGCTCCCAGACCACCAGCCGCCTGGGCCGGCTCACGACGCTGGTGTGTGGACCGGCATCTGGGGCTCCTGGAGAGTACAGAGTGACAGAGCTGTTAGCAGCGTCGACCCCTCTCTCCCTGCCCAGCAGGTGACAGATCCACGGTGCAGTGTCCCCACTGCCCTGTCTGTGTCCCGTATGGCACTCCTGCTCTGTGGGACGTGAGCAGTCCCGAGTGGAGAGGCCCGGGAAACACTAGGTTAACAAAGGGAACCAGTTCAGTGTTCCTGGACGCCGCCCCCCCCCGGCCAGAGCCTCTGCAGGCCCCCGGCATGGGGACAGTGAGGGGCTGCAGGTCCGCATCCCCCCACCCGCTGTGCCCCTCGGGCGAGGCTGGCCTTGAGGGCTCTCCCTCCCCATCCAGGGTCTGGGCAGGGCACTTGGGGCAGCTGAGTGGCTAGGAGTGGTGACAGTGTCAGGACAGGTCCCCTGGAGGTCATAGTCCCTGTGTTAATGGTGAGTGTTGCTGCGTGTCGAGCACGGCATCGTGCCCACGCTAGCAGGCGTTTAGTAAATGGAAGCCGAGTGCCCAAAGAACGGTGAGTGAGCCCCGCTAATGGACACAAGCCCGTGTACGGGCAATGCGGCTTCCATGGGTGTCCCGCCGCTTTGGTAGGGGGTTGCTGGAGTGGGAGAAGGCTTGCGTGCACTATGGTAATGATTATTAGAATAATAGCTTCAGCAACAAGTAGCCCTTCCTGCGGGCTCCCGAGGCAACCACTCTGTAGCCGACGCTGGCGTGTGTTGCAACCGAATGATTTGCATCCCATGGAGAAAGCAGGGCGGGCTCTGGGCAGGCCGAGGTGGCACAACCGGAAGACGCCGGGCCCGCTGGCTGGCTCCCGGCTGCCCGTCTCCATGCCTCCGCAGTGCGGAGCTGGTCGGCAGCTGGGGCCCTTTCTGGAGGCCCCCAGCCCAGCTGAGGGCTGTGCCCATGTCACCCCCGCCCCCCCCGCTGCTTCCAGCACTCCCCTTGTCCCCGCTGCACAGATGGGGAGCCGGGGCTTGGGGGAGCACAGCTGGCATCCCAGGTTCACCGAGAGAAGCTCCAGCCCCACCCCGGCACTCGATTCTGTAGCCAGAACCCAAATCCTGCCTCTTTACCAGGCACGTTGCAAGCTTTGCATGTGGCATTGGGGCTGGTGTCAGGTCCACAAAAGCACGGCCCAGTCCCCAAACATGGGAGGAGCAGGAAGAAGTGCGAGGGGTAGGGGATGAGGATTGACGGGGTCGGCAGGAGGTAAACGGGCGCTGAGAGGTTCCCGGATCCCACTGACCCCGGGCGGTGTCTGTGTCCATGTCCGGACCTGCCTCTGTCTCTGTGTTCTGGCCGCTCTCCCCCGCTAACCCGCCTGCCAGGAACTCCTCCTTCTCACCGGTGCTACTCGCTCTTCTTGTGGGGCTAGAGTCCCTGTCCCCACATACTGAAAAGTCTGCCGTGTGGGAAGAAGTTCCTGGGAGAAAGAGAGAGTTCAGGTCAACCACAGAGAGATGCTTCCTCCTGAAACAAACTTCATGGGGTCTGAGCAGGCCCCCCACCTCCCGAGGGGGACGCTGGGGCAGGGACCCGGCTTCAAGAGGAGGTTGAACTGAGGCCTCCCTTTCTCTCTGACATAGTGATCCGCGGGGAGATGGGGCAATGTCACCTACCCCAGGGGAACTGTGAAATGTGTAGGGACGTTTTGGGTCATCCCAACGGGAGGACAAGCTGCTGAAGTCGGCAGTCCACAGCACGGGCGTGCCTGTCCCCAGTGCCAGAGTGGCCCGGGGGGGGGACACCTGCTGTCACACGTGCTGACTCCTGGGTCCTGAAGATGAACAGGAGAGTTTTGGTGGCATTGCTGCCCTCCACCCACCCGCCACCCCCGCCAGGCAGATCCTAACAAGGCACTTTCAGCGGGGACAGCAACATGTCGTCCCTTCCTGCCGCCTCCTCACTTTGATTTCTGCCCACATGTCATTTTATAGCAGCTGGGTGTCGTATTTATAGCATGCCATGCTTCAAGGTTAGGCTCCAAGATGTTGAGGGAAAAAAAAAAACAAAAAAAAACGGCTTCTCTCTTGATGCACAGAGATTTCTCTTCATATTTGGGAGACAGACAGATGCGGACACGCTGTAGGTTGATTTCATTTTAGAAATGAGACGGCAGGGTAATTCAGGGACAGGTAGTCAAAACGTGGCCATCGCCCGGCTGAATCTCCTAGACTTAGAACACTGCCAGATGGGCGTTTGCAAACACACCTGCTGGTTTTCCTTCCCGTGGTCTCCTGTCTAAGCATCGCCCTGTGGGGCTCCTCGTAGGCTTTGTCCAGAGCCCCGGGCGAGGCTGCCTGGCTTGGAGAAGTGACCGTGTTACCTGGGCATGCCTGTCTTCACACTGCCAAGATGGGCACCATGCTGAGCTAGGCGAGATGCGGGGCAATCTCATGTTTCTCCGGGATGAGAAAAGTAATTACGAGAACACATAGAATTGGACACTGAGGAGGAAGATAAATTGGGTGGAAATTGGCCCAACATGTGTTGACACGCTCTGAGAGGAGGAGCCATCCTGCCCGCCCGCCAGGCTCCGCCCCCTCAAACGCTGACTGAGGGAGTGGCCTGAAGAACTCTGTAGCCTTGCCCACCCTCCTTTTTTGCTCCTCCCTTGCTTCTTTGTGTTCTTGCCACCTTCGAAGACACAATGACAAGTCCTGTAGATGTGGCAGGGAGGGGGTGGCTGGACACTCGGGCGCTGTCACACCTCACCATCCACGTGGCACAGACCTGGCCTTTGCGGAGAATGTGCCGCACCTGCTGGAAGGGCTGCGGAGTCTCGGGAATGTATTTTTAGATTCTGGGCCTGCATGTGCGGGGCACGGGCACACAGCTCAGCACTTTCTGAGCCGCTATGAGTGGGAGATCCAAGAGAGGAACAATGCCAGGGCATCGTGGCACTCCCACGTCGTGGGTTTCCACTTGAGTCTGGAAATTTGCTGCCTGACCCAGTGGACAGCAGCGTTTGCAGGAGTGGGGACCAGGACATCTGGGGGTGCAGGTGGCCTGGACCAGGGCCCCTCCTGGGCTGGCATCTGTGCTCAGAGTGAGGACTCGCTCCTCATTCACTCATTTCCAGCAGGGACAGCATGTCCAGCATGGAGCCGGCATGGGTGCCGTTGGTTTCCTCCTCTCCCCTCCCCACCCACCCGGTTCCAACGAGCCCCCAAAGCTGCCCTTGCGAACACCTCGGCTCCCCTCCTTATCCGATCCCCTTTGCTGCACTGTTCTCACTTGGGTGGAGAAGCGGACCAGGATCCACCCACTTCTTAGCAGCTTTACCCAAGACCCATCTACTTTTGTCTCTCTCTGGGTTGCAGTAGACTTTTTTAAAAATAAACGTAAGGAGAGACAGCGAAATGCATAGCTCTGAATGCCTCATTTCATCAGTTTTGACAACTGCCAACCAAGGCACAGATCTTGCCCATCACCCTAGAAAGTTCTCTTCTGTCCCTCTGACAGTGCACTGCCCACGCCTGCCCCCCCCGCCCCAGGAGTCATCAGAATGGATTGTGCTCCCATCCCATGGGCCACTGTTGCCTGTCCTGGAACTCTGTGCCCATGGGAGCTGTCACTCCGCAGTGTCGCGATGGCCGTGGTGTTGCGTGGATCACCACTTCATCCCTGCTCGCTGCTGGCCCAGGGACCCTGGGATAGGCTGAGCTTCAAGCCGCCCTCCCCCGTTCAGCCTGCAGCAGCCCGCCCCTTCACAGCCGTCACTGGCCGATGGGACCCAGCGCGGTGAGGGTCAGCTGGCCATGGGTCCTCATGCGACTTCCATGGCTCCCTCGGGCTTGGGATTCAACAGCCAGCACCTCATGCACTTCCTAAGAGTTGCAGGTGCTCAAGAGGCTTTTCGCCTGTTTTCTGCCTGCTCTCGGTCCAGCTCAGGGCCTGGTGTGCTTGACCATGACCACCCCACCTCACCTGCAAGCTCGTTCTTGTCTTCCAGATGCACCACTTCCTCACACCCCGCCTCCTGGGCCACCGTTGCCTGGCTCCCCCTCGGGGACTGTGGGCTGCGCTGGAGGCACCAGCTCTCCCTTCTGGTGCTTCTAGCTACCTGCCCAGCCTTGGTGCCTTCCTGCTGGCTCCCTGCCCATGGTGTTTTGGGCTCGACTAACCCCTCTGAGGGGTGCTCCAGGTGGATTCTCTCAGACCAGTGGTTCTCAGTCCTCAGTCATTCTTATGGGCAACTCACTAGGATTTGTGTGTTCTGGAAGGATCCAAAATTTTTGCTACATCTTAACTTTCATTCAGTGATCCCCTTGCACAGCTGTAATTTGTATAAAAGCAGGAACTTTTGCATGCATTGCTTACCACTATCTATAAAATAAAACGGGTCTGTCCATCCCTATGAAGTCTATTGTCCACTGGACTGGAGGTCCCCACCATGCCACTCAGGCAGGAAAAACAATAAAAGGCTCCAGACTGGAAAGGAAGGAGCAAAACTCTTCCCGCGTGCAGGTATGTTCAGAGGCCCCCAGAAAATAACCCAGAGGTGTTAGAACCGATAAAACACTTCAGCAGAGTTGCAGGCTGTAAGATCGACATAAAAACGCATTTCTATACGCGAGCAATGAACGTTGAAAGTGGAATGAAGGTAACGGTTCCATTTCTAATAGCAAATAAAGGAATAAAATACTTAGAAATAAATTTACAAAAAGGAGGGCAAGACTTGTCCCCTGAAAACTACACCGTATTGGTGAGAGAAATGTGAGAATACCCACGTGGATGGAAAGCCGTGTTCTGAGACTGGGAGACTTTCTCTCATGAAGATGACTGGACTCGCCAAATTAATCCACAAACTCAGTGCGATCCCTGTCGCATCCCTGCTGCCACTTCTGCGGAAATTTTCAAGCTGATCCTAAAATTCATATGGAAATGCAGGGGACCCCGAATAGCCAAAACAGTTTTGGAAAAGAAGAGCTAATTTGGAGGGTTCACTCCTCCTGATTGGAAAAAGTTACTGCAAAGCGCCATGGGTTTTGTTCACGCAAACACTGTGTTCCCGGCACAGAGATAGACATTT
>PVJI01021785.1:0-26493 GCA_004026765.1 Micronycteris hirsuta
ATAACTCCCTTTAACATTTCATACAATAAAGGCTGGGTGGTGATGAACTTTTTGAACTTGACCTTATCTGAGAAGCACTTTATCTGCCCTTCCATTCTAAATGAAAACTTTGCTGGATAGAGTATTCTTGGATGTAGGTCCTTGCCTTTCATGACTTGGAATACTTCTCTCCAGCCCCTTCTTGCCTGTAAGGTCTCTTGAGAAATCACTGACAGTCTTATGGGAATTCCTTTGTAGGTAACTGTCCCCTTTTCTCTTGCTGCTTCTAAGATTCTCTCCTTATTTTTAATCTTGGGTAATGTAATTATGATGTGTCTTGGTGTGTTCCTCTTTGGGTCCAACTTCTTTGGGATTCTCTGAGCTTCCTGGACTTCCCGAAAGTCTATTTCCTTCACCAGCTTCGGGAAATTCTCCCATCATTATGTGTTCAAATAAGTTTTCAATTCCCTGGATTTCTTCTTCTCCTTCTGGAAGCCCTATTATCCGTATGTTGGGCCGTTTACAGATGTCCTGGAGGTTTCTGAGCCCCTCCTCCGTTTCTTGAATTCTTGTTTTTTCATTCTTTTCTGGTTGGATGCTTTTTTCTTTCTACTGGTCCACTCTGTTGATTTGAGTCCCAGTTTCCTTCTTATCCCTATTGGTTTCCTGCAGATCTCTCCTCATTTGTTCAAGCAATTTCGATAATTTTTTTCAAATTCTGTGAGCATCCTGATTACTAGGGTTTTAAACTGTGCATCTGTTAGGTTGTCTATCTCTTGGTCGGTTAGTTCTGGAGCTTTGATCTGTTCCTTTCTTTGGGCCATTTTTTTTCCCTTGGTGAGCCTGTTACTGTAAGGACGGCGGAGCCTTGGGGTTCACCTGGACGGGGACACTCACAGTAGTTGTGCTGTGATGTAGCCTGTGGGGGCGGGACCTGAGAGCACAGTGGTGCCTGCTCCGCTCTCTGCACCCACACTGCCTGCAGCAAGCAATTCGAGCCCCTCTGCGCTGGCTCCGGGGGTCGCTCCGAGGTTGGTGGACAGGCTGCACAGCTCCAACCCCGCCCTGGGTCTCCCCAGTGAATTCTATGAGATCGGGAGTTCCTCCTGCTGCCAACTCCACCCCCACAGGTGCTCTCAATCTGCACCAATGGAGTGCGCCCTGCTTTCTCTCCGGGTTTGTCTGCACGCTAATGCGGACCTGCCGGGTCCACCAGTCTCGGCCCCACTGAGTCCGGATGAGCCAGGCACTGGCCGCGCTTTGGTCAGGCCCCCCGTCTGGGTGTGCTGCAGCCCCGTGGGAACCGCCCCTCCAACCACGGTCCTGCCGTCTGCTCACCCGCTCACCGCAGAGTCGCTGAGCACTCTCCCTCCGCCCTGCTCCTCCCGGCTCACCAGACTGGATGAATGTATCTTCTTTAATTCCTTGGTTGTCGGACTTCCTCTCAATTCAGTTTTCTGTCAGATCTGGCTGTTTTTCTTTAGATAAATTTCTGGGTTTTTTCCTTGTTTGGCTGTGCAAGGAGGCACCGCGCATTCACCTATGCTGCCATCTTGTCGGAAGTCCCCGGGAGAAGGGTTTTCAGGAATCACTGTAGAGGACACATGGACAGAACTAAGGGGGAGTAGGGAGGCTTGGGGGGAGGTAGGGTTGGAGGGGAGGGGAGGGCAGAGGATGCAAATAACTGTAATTGAACAACAATAAAGTAATTACTAAAAAAAAAAAAGAAGTATACCAAGTCATGAAAGGCAAGGACCCACTTCCAAGAATGCTCTATCCAACAAAACTTTCATTTAGAATGGAAAGGCAGATAAAGTACTTCTCAGATAAGGTAAAGTTCAAGTTCATCATCACCCAGCCTTTATTATATGAAATGTAAAGGGATTTATATAAGACATGGAGGGACATCAACAGGAGAGTGGGAGGGGGAAAGGGGGGGAAAGAGTACAGAGAATAAGTAGCATAAATGGTAGGTAGAAAACAGACAGGAAGGTTAAGAATAGTATAGGAAATGTATAAGCCAAAGAACTTATGTGTATGACCCATAGACAGAAACTAAAGGGCGGGGAAGGGAGGGTGTGGGGAGGAAGGGAATAAAGGGGGGAAAATGGGACAACTGTAATAGCATAATCAATAAAATATATTAAAAAATTAAAATTAAAAAATAGGAATAAGATGAACTGAGAACACACTTGATAGAAAAAAAATGAAGTCTATATACACAATAGGGTGTGTATAACATAATTAACATAAAATTATAAGATGAAGTGTAAATATCTAGATTTGCATATGTAAGAGATTTGCAAGGAAATACACCTTAGAGTATAATTGCTGGGTCTTGGCATACATATTTACTCAGTTTTACTGGTTAATGCCAAACTCTTTTTCAAGTGTTTGTATCACCTTCTCTCCCTATAACTGATATGTAAGATGTTTTTCATTTTCTTATGATTCATGAGTATAAAATCTTATTTCACTGGTTTAAATTAAATGTTCCTGGTTACCATTAAGATGATTACATTTCCACTTGTTATTTGGCCATTAGTGTGTCTTTTGTGTAATGAAACTTTGATCATATTTGTATTAGACTATTAGTCTTTTTCCTAAGATTTGTGGGAATTTTTTATATATTCTGGATACTTAATTTTGGTCAGTAATATGTTTTATAGCCATCTTTTCCAGTTGTAGCTTTTTTTTTTTTAAGATTTTATTTATTTTTAGAGAGGGGAAGGAAGAGAAACATTAATGTGTGGATGCTTCTCGTGTGCCCCCCTTACTGGGAACCTGGCTCACAACTCAGGCATGTGCCCTAGACTGGAAATTGAACTAGCAGGCAGGCACTCAATTCACTGAGCCACACCAGCCTGGCCAGTTGTAGCTTTTTTATTTAGTTTCTTTATGTTATTTTTTGATGAGTAGTAACTCTTTTTAGTATGATTAAATTATGTAGTTAGTTAAATCATATAGTTTATAAAAATTCTACTTTATGAATGGTGATGGAAAAAATGAAAATAAAAATAAAAGAAAAAATTCTTTTTTCTATGTGCTTTGACTGTCTTAAAACCTTTTCCTAGCCCAATTTTCTCCTGTTTTTTTAAGCTTTGACTTTCTTATTAAACTCCTATTAATGTAACTGGAATTGATTTTTATGAAAGGTGTGAAATAAAGATTTGTTGTAATTGTTTCCCATAGAGAGAATAAATTATGTATACCCCACTGAATAAAAAGTCTATCTGTTTTCTACTGTTCTACATTGTTTCTTTTGTCACATATTAAATTCTTTGTATACATAGTTCACTATTGTTATGTTGGCTTTTTTATCTATTTCTGTCCTAATTACTCTTGCTTCTTTAAAACATTCTTCTCTCTGATAGGACAGATCCCTACACCTTTCTCTTCAGAAGTATGTGGTTATATTTGCCTTTTTGGTTTCCATGTGAACTTTAAAATTACATTAAATAAAGATTCATTTAAAATGTTGAATTTTTAAAAAGATTTTATTTATCTATTTTTAGAGAGAGGGAAAGGGAGGGAGAAAGAGAAGGAGAAAAACATCTACGTGTGGTTGCCTCCCACGTACCTCTCACCAGGGACCTGGTCTGCAACCCAGGCATGTGCCCTGACTGGGAATCGAACCAGCCACCCTTTGATTCACAGGCTGGCGCTCAATCCACTGAGCCACACCAGCCAGGGCTAAAATGTTGAATTTTAAAAGCATCCATTCATGATAAAAACTCTCAACGAAGGTAGGTGTCGAGGGAACATACCTCAACATAATAAAGGCCATAGATAGCAAGCCCACAGCTAACTTTATACTCAGTGGCAAAAGCTGAAAGTGTTTTCCCATATCAGGAACAAGACAAAAATTCTTGCCAATTTTATTTAAAATAGCACTGGAAGTCTTAGCCAGAAAAGTAAGGCAAGAAAAAGAAATGAAAGGCATCTAAATTGGAAAGAAAGAAGTATAACTGTTTCCATTGGGTTGGTCAAAAAGTCCGTTACATTTTCTCAGTGCAATGGCTCTAGTAGTGCTTAGTTGTCTTTAACTTCATTTGAAACAATTTTGTTAGATTCTATTGTGACAGCTATCATATCAGTGTGCATTTAAAAAATTATCAAAATTGGTGAATTTTTATGTAGCCATTTTAATATTGAAGATGGAAGAAAATAACATTTTTGGAGTATTATGCTTTATTTAAAATTTCAAGAAAGGTAAAAACACAACTGTAATGTAAAAAATATATTTGTGCAATGTATGGAGAAGGTATTATGACTGATCAAACATGTCAGAAGTGGTTTATGAAGTTTCTTGGTACTATTGACACTTTGGCCAAACAATTCTTTGCTGTAAGGCTATCTTATGCATTGGAAGATATTTAGCAGCATGCCTGGCTTCGACCCACTAGAAGTCAAGAGTGGGAGATAGCTGACATACTCAAAATATTCAAATCAATAAAGTTTTTGGTGAAAATAAAAAATGTGTCTTGTCTTACAGAAAAAAACTAACAGACTTTTTGGCTAACCCAGTATTTGCAGGTGGCATGATATTTTATATAAAAAAACCTGAAGACCCCCACCAAAAAAACGAAACTGTTAGAAGTAATAAATGAGTTCAATAAAATTGCAGGATACAAAATCAATATACAGAAATCAGTTGTGTTTCTGTACATTCATAACACTCAGAAAAGTTTAAGAACAATTTCATTTACAATTGCATCTAAAAGAATAAAATACCTGGGAATAAATATAACCACCGAAAACTCCAAGACACTGATGAAAGAAGTTAAAGGATTAGTTTTGTTAAAATGTCCACATTACCCAAAGGAATCTACAAATTCAGTGCAGTCCTATCAAAATTCCAGTGGCAACTTTCAGAGAAGTAGAAACAATCCTAAAAAGAACCACAAAAGCAAATAGCAAAACTATTTTGAGAAAGAAGGAGGCATCTGGAATTATCACTTTTTCTGCTTTCAAGCTAAGGTGGACTTTTGAACAGTGTGGTTTGAACTGCATAGGTCCACTTAAATGCTTAAGTTCAAACCCACGTTCAAGGGTCAACTGTATTTCTGAACTATGATTGAGGAATCACGTAGATGAAGGGCTGACTTTAATTACCATGTTTTGGTGTATATAATGCACACTCTTTTGTCCAAATTTTTGAGGGAAAATAAGAGTGTGCATTTTACATGGGTAGTACCTGAAATACCTTATATCTTTTCATGTGTTTTGTAATTATTTGTTACATAAAATTTTTTGTACCATAATATGTTCAAAAATAAATGCTAAAATTCCTTTATAATACAAAAAAAGTCTAAATATAAGTAAATAAATTGAATTAGAAAAATATTTTTTCCCCAAAAAGTTTGGGTGAAAAACTGAGTGCACATTGTATGTGGGAGTACATTATACACTGCTAATATAAGGTATATGCAGATTTTTAACTTCTTGGGTGGTCAGCGCCCCAGCCCCTGTGTTGGTCAGGGATCAGCTATATGTTAAAAACTAAACAAATTGAAATAATATGGTATCGTCATAAAAACACACATAGGTGGTCAATAAATTCATTAAAAAGGAGCCAAGAATATACAATGGGGAAAGGACAGTTTCCTTTATAAGTGATGCTGGGAAAACTTAACTAATATGCAAAAGAATGAAACTGGACCACTATCTTACATCATAAACAGAAAATCAAATCAAAATGAACTAAATACTTGAACAAAAGACCTGAAACCATAAAACTCCTGGAAGAAAACATAGGTAGTAAGGGCCTTGAAATCAGCCTCGGATTTTTTGGATTAGACACCAAAAGCAAAAATAAACAAGTGGGACTAAAAGGCAAACTAAAAAGCTTCTGCACAGTGAAGGAAACCATCAAGACAATGAAAAGTTAACTTATGGAATGGGAGAAAATATTTGCAAATCATATACCTGATAAGGGTTTAATATCTAAAAAGTATGTATAGAACCCATATAACTCAATAGTTGAAAACTAAACGATACAATTAAAAGATAGGAGACATAGCCCCGGCCCAGTTGGCTGGAACATCGTTCCATACACCAAAACTTGTGGGTTCAGTCCCCAGTCATGGCACATATCTAGGTTGAGGTTCGATCCCCAGTCAGAGAGCATACAAGGGGGCAACTGACAACATTTCTTTCACATTGATGTTTCCCTCCCTTTCTCTGTCTCTCATCATTAAAAAACATATCTTTGGATGAGGATTTTAAAAAAGACATAAAAACAAATGGAAACTTTAGAACTGAAAAATACAATGGTCAAAATTTTTAAAAACTGGATAGACTCAATAGGAGAATGGAGATAATGGAGGAAAATTAGTGAACTTGAAGGTAGATAAAAATTAATTAGCCAATATGAATAACAGAAAAGAAGATTGAAAACTTAAAAAGAATACAGCTTCGGGGACATGTGAGACTACAACGAAGGCTTAACATTTTTGTTGAATAACATGTTAATCCCAAAAGGGGAGAAGGAAGTTTAAGACTGAAAAAAAATCTTTGAAGAAATAATGGTTTACGAGCATTGGTGAAAGATACACCAATTCAAGAAATGCAACCACCTCAAACAGGATAAACCCAAAGGAATCCATATTCAGACATCATCAAATTGGTGAAAATGGATGGCAAAAAAACATTGAAAGAACCATAGGAATATAATGCTTTACTTGTAGGGAAACTTATTTGAATAAATGGATTTCACTTCATAAAACCACATAGGCCAAAAGAAAGTGGAATAGTACTTTATTGTGCAGAACTGTCAACCCAGAAGTCTATATATCCAGCAGAAACTTTAGGAATGAAGGTGAAAACAAGGAAAGCAGTATTGCAGATGTTGGTAAGAAAGCAACATGGCAACCAACTTTGGCCTGAGGCTTTATGTGGGACTAGGCAGCTGTAGAGACGGCTAATAAGAGAGAGACTATATACCCTGTCTCAAAAGGGTAATAAGCACTTAAGGCCAGGAGACACCTGTCATGTGAGAATGCAGGCCCAGTAATGTCAGATAATCCAGTCTTTCAGGAAAACCAGAAATCCAGTTTTCTCTATAATCTGGTAACCATTCATACTTTAAGAAAATTTTGGGGGGCAACACCAAACACAAACATGGGAGTAGGATACAACCTGATTCATCTAGGAATTTAGTTCTATAGAGTTTTCTTTTTCTTTTGAACTTCAGAAGCTCTACCAAGATATAGCTAGTTAAAATCTCTTCATAAATTCTGCTCAGCACAGAAGGGAACCACGCGATTACTAAAAGTCTTCTAAGCTCTAGAAAGCTGTTTTATTTTTGGTTCCATATCTGTATTCTCCTGGGAGTCATGTTTTACATTTATTTTCTATACAATTTTCCTTTCCCGTGACCATCACCTTTTTTTTTTTTTTTTTTTTTTTTTTTTTGCAGGAGGTGAGGGGTCAGTCACTATTTCTATTCTTTCTACTCTGAGAATTTTTAAAAAATCTAGTTTTGCCCTGGCTGTTGTAGCTCAGTGAATTGAGCATGGGGCTGTGAACCAAAGCATTGCTGGTTCGATTCCCAGTCAGGGTGTATGCCTGGGTTGCAGGCCATGTCCCCAGTAAGGGGTGCATGAGAGGCAACCGCACATTGATGTTTCTCCCTGTCTTTCTCCCTCCTTTCCTTTCTCTCTAAAAATAAATATTTTTTAAAAAATCTAGTTTTAGTAATGATTGACTTTTCACTATGGAATTTGAAGATAATAGCTTACTTTATAACCTCTCTCCTCATCTTCCATATATAATTATCTCACAGTTTTTAAAATGTATTGGTATTTAGAGAGAGAGGAAGGAGAGGGGGGTAGAGAGAGAGAGAGAGAAACCTCTATATGAGAGAAACATTGATTGGTTGCCTCCCATATGTGCCCTGACCAGGAATCAAACCTGCAACTTGGGTGTGTGCCCTGACTGGGAATCGAACCCACAACCTTTCGGTATACAGGTCAACACTCCAACCAACTGGGCCACTCAGCTAGGGCCACAGTTTTTCTTTTTCTTTGATTTTTTTAAAGTCATTATTCACTTCTTCAGTGACTAGATAATTGGCTTTCATTGCTGAGCTCTGTTAATTTCCATGCTGTTAATCCTTATCTTCATTGAGAAGTCTTAGTTTTCTGTTTATCTGTTACTAATCTAACTCTTTTTACAGATCAGGTAACTGGTTTATTTTTAAAATGAAACATTCCTCTAGCCCTCTGCACTTCTGTCCCAGCTGAGACTGTTACATAACTGTCATTTTAGAATTTCTTTTTTTTTTTAAGGTGTTTTTTTTTTTAAGATTTTATTTATTTATTTTTAGAGAGAGCATAAGGGAGAGAGAAAGAACAATGCATGATTGCCTCTCACATGGCCCTCACTGGGGACCTGGCCTGCAACCCAGGCATGTGCCCCGACTGGGAATCGAACCAGGACCCTCTGGTTCCCAGCCTGCGCTCAATCCACTGAGCTACACCAGCCGGGCACAATTTCTCTTCATTATCATCATATGGATTCCCTTAGCATCATCCCATTGATTCCCTTTACTTCTCTCCTTTCAATTCCTTGTGTCTCTCTTCTTTATTTTTGTATACCTTGACTGTTGGATCTCTTGCCTTCCTCTTTCTTAGTTTATTCCCTCATTATCCTGAAACACATTTTCCAAAAGCAACCAAGGGAAGTATGTAAGAGAAGTAAATAATGGAAAGTATATTTTGTGGGTTCTTGCATGTCTGAAAATGTTTTCATTTCACCCTCATGCTTGATTAATAATTTATGTGGAGATGTAATTTTAGGTTGAAAAACTTGCTGTCAAAATACTGATGATATTTGCCCTGGCTGGTGTAGCTCAGTGGATTGAGCGCGAGGCTGGGAACCAAAGGGTCCAGGTTCGATTCCTAGTCAGGGCACATGCCTGGGTTGCAGGCCAGGTCCCCAGTGAGGGTCATGTGAGGAGCAACCATACATTGCTGTTTCTCTCCCTCTCTGTCTCCCTCCCTTCCCCTCTCTCTAAAAATAAATAAATAAAATCTTTAAAAATATATTTAAAAAAATATATTGATGACATTGCCCTGTGGATTTCTAAAATCTTCTAACATCTAGTGTTTTTGAGAAGTCCAAAACACATTTAAGTTTTTAATTCTTTTATGTGACCTGTTTAATTCCTTTGAGTAGAAGCTCTTAGAGTTCTTTAGTTATGATGTTCTAATATTTCATGTTGAGATAACATGATGTTGATTACATTCTTTCATTTGGCTGAGAACACACTGAGAAATTTTATTCTGGAAACTTTAAATAATTGTAATTTTCTTAATCATTTGTCCCTTATCATTTTCTCTGTTCTCTATGTTTTAAACTTTGTTTACTTTTTATAGCCAGTGCCTAGTACCATGTCTGACACATAGGGAGGGCTCATTAAATTTTTGAATGATTGAAAACTGGTAATTGAAATCTTAAATTTCTTGTCCTAGTCCTAGAATTTTTTTTCTTTTCCATCTCTTTTTATGTTGTACTTCTGTGGGATTTTATTAAGTTCTAATCCTTGAATTAATTTTTACAAAGAACCTTTTTCTTCTTTGAATATTTCTTTTTCTGACATTTTCTTGTGGGATTGTTTTATAATGTTTTTAGAAGCATTCTTCTTTTGAGCTTTAAATTTTTTTCTCTATTGTCTCTTTTTCCTGAGTTCTTTTTTCTTCTTTGTTAATTTTAATCTCTTACTATGTTTAAAATTTCCTGAAGTAGCTAGTGACTCAAGGCTGTCTACATATAAAACACTGGCATTAAAAAGATGATTAGAGCTTGTTGGTGTCTAAGGAGGTGTAGATTTATTGGTAGTGATCTGCCTAGAACACTTTATTGGCTTAGAACAGCTATCAGTCTTTTCTTTGGGGCTGGCTTTCTCCAGAATGAAATCCTCTACTCTCTTTCTGGGAATTAATAAAATTAAGCTTGGCTGACAGGTTTTGGGAGTTTACTGGATATAGTAGGCAGGGGAATCAGCCTGCTGTATGAGGTAGGTTTGAGAATCTGTGGTCTGCCTTTTTCATTCAGATTTCAATTAATCTTCCTGTTTGCAGCCCCTCATGCACCCTACTTTCCAAGGTACCTAATGATTTCAGTTCTTGAGAATATTTGGGATTCTACAATAGCAACAATCTGCAACTTTGATTTTTTTATGGTTTTTAATGATTGATACATTATTTGTTACTTTGTATATTACATATACTCTGTTGCTTCCAAAATCTTTTTGCTGCTCTTTCCTCTCCCATTCTCTGTCCTAGTAGAGTTTCTTCTTTCATTTAATCTCATTACTATCACTTAGAAGGAGTACTAACAAATGTGTATGTATATTCAGTGTGCCATGTTTGAAAAGAGTATGTCCTTTTTCTCTAGAAGACCATTTTCAACTCTTTATTATTAAAGAGTATACATGCTGAGTCAGTCAATAAATATTTGTTGGGCTTCCAGTATGTGGGAGATACTGTGCTCAGCATTGAATACACATTGATGAAGACATCAGACATTTTTCTTGCCTTCACAAAACTTAAGACCTATTGAGAGAAAAGGATATTAAATGAACCTTAAAAATATGTAATTACAAATTTTGAAAATGCTGTTAAGGAATAGAACAGAGTGCTAAAATGGTAATTACAAGGAGGGTATAATTTGGTAATGGGATCAGAGAAGACCTCCAAAAGTGTGTCCTTTAAGTAGAGATTTGGAAAATGGGTAATAGTGATCAAGGCTAACAGTGAAAGAAAACATCTTCTAGATATAAAAAACAGTACCTGGAAAGACCTTAAGAGGGAATAAGAGCTGGGAGTATTACGAGAACTGCAAAATAGGGACAATGTGGATGGAGTTTAGAAACCAAAAGGGACCAGAATATGAGATTTGGTTGAAGAGTCAAGCAAGAACCAGATCATTCGAAGCTTTGGAGACCAAGTTCAGGAGCTTAGCTTTTATTGTGAGAGCAATACCATGGGAATTCATTGAAGAATTGTAAGCAGAGCAGTGGCAGGCAATGCCATTCTAGTGATGTTGGTTCCAGATTGTAAACCTTAAGTGGGAAAACTAGGTAGGAGGCTATTCTAGTAGTCCAAGAGATAGGGATTTCATATTAGGTAGTAAGGACAGAGGGAATAGTTTCAAGCAGTACTTATGAGCAAGATTAGACAGTATTTGCTGAATCATTATATGAGGGGAAGAGAAAGACAATGATACTAGAATAATTTTCACTTCTTTGGCTTGAGGTTTCCTTCTGGGTTCATAGTATGCTCTTCAAAATAATTTACTTGCCTTATATTCCATGTTTGTAGAGAAATTCTTTCATAATATTATCTCTCAAATACAAAACAGTATTTTATACCAAGTACTTTTCACATATTTTTCCCAGGCTGCACAATGATTGTGTTAGTTGTCATTCCATTGTGTTAGGTCTCATTCCTAGTTGACAGAGAATTGGGGGCTCAACAAGATGAACTCATTTGCCCAAGAAAACAAGGCTTGTTATTAGCTGAGTTTGAGTTGAAAACTTATATAACTGGCTCTTGTACCTCTGATATTTCAATAGCAATACACTACCTTCCTTTATATTTTCATTTCTTCTCTTTGAACCTACAAATACCCTTCTTGTCAGTTCGTCAGCACCACTGTAGTGCTTGTGCATGTGTTAAGTTCTTCTAAGGTCAGTGTCACAGAATTCCAAGGCAAATAGTATTTTCATCAAACCCCAAACATATATCTAGCCAAAAAAAGAATCCTCCCTGCTACCGTTCATGCTAGATTAATTCAACTTTTGACTTTTCTTAAGCTATTTGCCCATCTGTATTGCTACCCTCTATTTCTTTATCATTTGTTAAAGAGACCCTGGGCCTCCAGTTACTGAATCTAGACAAGTGCTGTCAAATAGAACTTTCTGCAATGATGGAAATGTTCTTTACTTGTGATTTCCAGTATGGTAGCCATTAGCCACATTTAGCTATTGAACAGTAGAAATATGAATATTGCCAACTGAATTTGAAGTTTTATTTAATTTTAATTATGCTCAATTTAAACAGATAATATGCTACTGGCTACTGTAGACAACACATACCTATCCAGGAGCTAGCAAGCTTTTTCTTACAGGGTCAGATTGTAAATATTTTAGGCTCACAGTCAATGTGGGCTTTATTGCAACTATTCATTTCTATCATAGTAGCTCAAAAATAGCCATACACAATACATAAATGAATAGGTGTGGCTGTGTTCCAATAAAACTTATAAAAATTGTTGCAGTGCTGCAGACAGAGTTTGCCAACCCTTTACAATTTTTCCTTTGACATATTAATTTATTTCTGTCAACTCTGTTACCTAGTTATGATCATTTTCTTTATAGTTTACACTGGCATTCTCTTACATGAAAGTGTGTGTGTGTATTATTAGAGTTATCCCATAACAAAGGAGATAAGACTAAGTTATCTGTATATTTAGCAAGTCCTTCTACATAATTCCTATTTGTAGCAATGTTTGGAAACCAGCACCTTACTTTCTGCCCTCATCTATGTGATCTGACCTCACTCCTCCAGTCAATTTTTTAAAAATATGGTGTAATTCTTCCATTTTAATTGAAGTTTTATTTCTCCCAAACAAGGAATATCTGAATGATTGCTTTTATTTATTTTTTTTTCAGTCCTGGGATCAAGATGTGAAGCCAAGAAATTATTTCTGAAGAAGGAAATTTATGAAATAGAGTCAGCCCAGTGGGAAATAATGGGAAGACTTACAAGACATGACCTTCAGTACTCTAGTTTCAGAGATGATTGGGAATGTAATGACCAATTTGAGAGACAGCATGGCTCTCAGGCAGGACATTTCAGTCAACCAATATACTCCCATGAAGGCATGCCCACTTTTAGTCAGCATCCATCCTTTACATTACAGCAAATCATTCATAATAAAGGCAAATACTGTGCACCTAAGGAATATAGGAAAACCTTTACACATGACTCACAGCTTATTACACATCAGATAATTCATAGTATTGAAAAACCCTATGAATGTAAGGAATGTGGAAAGGCCTTCAGACATCCCTCAAGACTCAGTCATCATCAAAAAATTCATACTGGCAAGAAACCCTTTGAATGTAAGGAATGTGGAAAAACCTTTATTTGTGGCTCAGACCTTACTCGACATCAGAGAATTCACACTGGTGAGAAGCCTTATGAATGTAAGGAATGTGGGAAAGCCTTTAGTAGTGGTTCAAACTTCACTAGACATCAGAGAATTCACACTGGTGAGAAGCCTTATGAATGTAAAGAATGTGGGAAAGCCTTTAGTAGTGGCTCAAACTTTACTCAACATCAGAGAATTCATACGGGGGAGAAACCCTATGAGTGTAAGGAATGTGGCAATGCCTTTAGTCAGAGCTCACAACTTATTAAACATCAGAGAATTCATACAGGTGAGAAACCCTATGAATGTAAGGAATGTGAAAAGGCTTTTCGTTCTGGTTCAGACCTTACTCGACACCAGAGAATTCATACTGGTGAGAAACCCTATGAATGTAAGATATGTGGGAAAGCCTATTCTCAGAGTTCACAACTTATTAGTCATCACAGAATTCATACTGGTGAGAAACCCTATGAATATAGGGAATGTGGGAAAACCTTTCATTATGCCTCACAAGTTATTCAACATCAAAATTTGTACTGGTGATAAACCATAGAATATATGAAATGTGTGGGTAAGCTTTTAATTACACCTCAAAACTATTCAACATCAGAAAATTATCTTAATCGTAATCATTCTGAATAATGTAGAAACATGTTATTTGTTGACTATAGCTTATTCAGTCCAAGAAAAATGTAGGAGAAACAACCCAGTAGTAAAATACATTTTGGAAGCTCTTTAATAAAATTAGTATTTCTCTTGACACCAGGTAACTGAACCTAGCAAATACTGAAAATTACACAACTTTTGACACCTTTATAACTTTAAAAATCAGAATTTATGCTCAATTGTAATCCTGTGATTTTTATGTTCTTTCTTCCCCTCATTTGTCTATAGTTGTTATATTCTTAATCATTTAATTCATAAATTTATGTCCATCTGTTTACATCATGAATTGTAAAATACCTTTATTTTTAAAATACCTTTAATAACAAGAGAAGTGACATCTTTATTTTTTAAGACAACCTACTTTTTGTTCTTTAGAAAATTTAGGTTTTCTTATTCTAAAAACAGTCATGAAAAACTTTGCACTCAGTAAATAGAGATCCTTCAATGGCTTTATGGTGTGTCCTTGTGTTGCCGTGATACCATTTCATCAAATCCCTGTTAGACATTGTAGTTTCCTCCAGAGTCTTTGCCATTACACACAGTACCCCCATGGACATTATCCTTTGCCATATCTTTTTATCATGTCTCTTATTTTAATTGCAGAAATAATTCATGAATATCGTTTCCTTATAAAAGATTTAAACATTACGAATAAGACAGACATACCCTTTGACCACTATCCTTGTACTCATTTTCCTTCCTGAAAGATAGTTGTTATCTGTTTAGTATTTAACCTTCCCCAGAATTTTTCTGTTTTTATACATGTGTGTCTTAGTAGAAATTCTAAAATGAAGATAATTATAATACCTACCTCATAATTTTGTGTGAGAATCAAATAAAAAGTATTTAGAATTGTGCATGTCATAATAAATATCAAATGTTAGTCATTGTTACATTCATTGTTGTCATTAGTATTACTTGTTGAAAGACAGCTGTTTCTGCAGACCTTGCTCAACATCAGGCAAGACTGAATGAACTGAATGATCCATTGAGGGTAATGAATTAAAATTTTCTCTTGTCAATTATTTCTTACGCAACATGAAATAATATTGGGATTTGGTGGGGAAGGTAATGTATGTAATGTGTGAGAAGGACCTTATTCAGACTGGCATACTTTTAACTACTTGTAATGCCTAATATAAAAACAAACAAGAATGTAGACAAAACATTGGTGACGCTTCTGAAGAAAAAATGTGAAAAGGCAAACAGCAATAGTTTTGAAAAATGGATAAACGTGAGTATAGATAGAAACACCTTATAGTTACTGATTTAAAATGCTGTACTTAATACTATCATTTCTGATGTTTTTAAAAACCTAAACAATATTATTTTTTTAGGAAGATAAAAATGACTCAAAGAAAATCAGAACTCTTGAAAGGCACTTACAAACGCAGGGAAAGGGACATGTATATGTGAATACAGTAGCTATTAACAAAGCACCAAACCTAATTATTTTTTTTAAGATTTTATTTATTTATTTTTAGACAGAAAGGAGGGAGAAAGAGAGGGAGACAAACATAGATGTGTGGTTGCCTCTCACGTGGCCCCCACCAGGGACCTGGCCTGCAACCCAGGCATGTGCCCTGACTAGGAATCGAACCATGACCCTTTAGTTCGCAGCCCGTGCACAATCCACTGAGCTATGTTAGCCAGTGCCCAAATCTAATTTTTTTTTCAGGCAAAATGTTACCAAGTGCTCAAGGAATTTTTATAGAGAAGTAGATACATCCTAACAAACTAACAATCTTGATGTTACAAGAGCATCAGGAAAACAAAAAAAAGGAAGCTATTTTTCACTATCATCCATAAAGAAGTTGCAAGCACACTAAAGAAATTAGTGAAGTGTAGGTATCAAAAGAAACTGATTGGGAGAGTAGTTAAAAAGGATTCTCAGTGGCCAGTTCCAGCTAATTGATGCTGTGAGGAAAATAGGGCACCATTTGCCAGCTCTTCTGACTTCCACAGAATGCAGGATCTACATTTTTTAAAGTTTGTGATGGCTCTTGATTTTTAAATGGCAGCTCAGATCTAAAAATAAACCATGAAGACAAAGATGTATCGACTGTAAGTAGCAAGTAGCCCGTGGGTAACTTCTTCTGGATACTAGAGCAAAAGGATTGTAGTAGGAGTTTTTAATAGTACAAATCCCTGGGCACCAAGGAAATTTAGGGGAGAGTACAACACAAGATAATTTACCCAGAATTTACTGGACGTGAGCAGTTTTAAATTAAAAATAAAGTAGCTAGAGTTCAAGTATATTTTTTCTACATTAAAAAAAATTTTATCCTAAGCATTATGTCAGTTAAATAGGATATAGAGTCATGCACCACTTAACAGCAGGGGTGTGTTCTGAGAAATGTTAGATAATTTTATTGCTGCTCAAACATCATAGACTCTACTTACACAAACCTAAATGGCATTGCCTACCACACATCTAGGCTATACTATATGCCACTGTTGCATATGCAGTCAGTTGTTGACCCGAACATCATTATGTGGAGCATGACCATATTTTATGTTTTGTATCTGTTTGTTAAGCTATATATGTATACACACACAACTGAAAAAAAATATGTATATAGCCCTGGCTGGTGCTCTCAGTGGATTGAGTGCCAGCCTGCAAACTGAAAGGTTACTGGTTCAATTCCTTGTCAAGGTACATGCCTGGGTTGCTGGCCAGGTCCCTAACTGGAGGTGTGTGAGCGGCAAACCAATCGATGTATCTCACACAGGAGATGTTTCTCTCCCTTCTCCTCCCTCCTTTCCCCTCTCTAAAAATAAATTAAAATCTTTTAAAAATAAGAAATAAACTCTTGAGAAAAAGAATGCCAGAGCATCACAATTTTGCACTAGCAATAAATGTATCACTGGAATTATGTATTGTGTTCTAGATCAATAGTATATATTTTAGCTTTTGTGGACCATTACCATTTCTGTTATAACTACTCAACTCTGCCATTACAGTGTAGAAGCCTACTAAAAGTACTGGATTAAGAGATTCTGATATTAAAAATATATATCCTGCAACGGCATGAATGGAACTGGAGAACATTATGCTAAGTGAAATAAGCCAGGCGGTGAGGGACAAATACCATATGATCTCACCTTTAACTGGAACATAGTCAACAAAAGAAAAAAGCAAGCAAAATATAACCAGAGACATTGAAATTAAGAACAATGTAACAGTAACCTGAGGGGACTGTAGGGAGAAGGGTTTTCAGGAACTACTATAAAGGACACAAGGACAAAACCAAGGAGGAGGGTGGAAGCAAGGGAGGGAGGTGGGTTTGGATGGGGTGGGGGGTGGTGAGAGGTAAGAAAATGCAGACAACTGTAATTGAAGAACAATAAAGTAATTTAAAAATTAAAAAATATATATATGTATATATATATATATATCCCACAGGTTAGCTTTGTTTAGATTTAAGTTAATGTTTTGCAATGGACCTTCCTTTCCTGTATCTCAATTTTCATGCTCATCAAACAGCTTCCTACATTGCATGGATATTATTCTCTGGAAGGAAAATCATGTATCCAAAGTCACTATTGGTCTGTCCTTTTATTCCTTGCTCCCTTTCTTCTTAAATACCATGTTAAAGGGTTTTGTTTGTTAGTTTGTTTTAACATTGAGTTATTTGCAGGCATATTTCATAATTTGAGAAAATTAAAGTGAGAAAAATATCTGCAAATGGGAGAATTGTTAAAGACACTTTCATTCTAAAGGTTTGCATTACTATCAAAATGAGTATTTCTAAATGAAATTTTATTTTCTTCATTGGTATATTTCAAGTCATTTATTAAGTTCCTCCTCCAAAATTACAGAGGTAATGCATGTGCATCCAACCCAATGAAACAACACCAAGAAATTTTAAAAATATCTCCATTCCCTTCATTCTTCATTATCCCTCTCTGTTCATTTTCTTTGAGTAATGTTTAAACCTTGTATATATCCCTCATATATTCTTTTGTCCTTAAACATTAACACATAGGTTATTTTAGTATATTTTTGCAAAAATAAATGATACACATTTATCTGTAATTTACTTTTTAACATTTGTACATTTTGAATTTTCTTTCAAGGCAATTGCTAATTTTGATGGTTCAGTATATTTCACAGTATGCTTGTACCAATACCTATTCTACTATTCCTCAATTGTGATATTTCAGTTTGTTTCCTCCTTGAAATTTAAAAGTCATGTTGTAATAAACATTCTTATATTTTGACATTTTATTTTGATAAAATATGTTTCCCAAACCATTTCCAGCATTTTCTGTTCCTTAGGAAGGCCTTGCTTATAGAAAATATTAGAGGACAAGAGAATAGTGGAAAAGAGTGTACAGTTTTTTGTGTGTACTTATGTGGGTTCTTTATTTACATCCAGGAATAAAGCCAATTATTTCAGTAACATTTATTAAAAGTATTCATCTTTTGCCCGGCTGGTGTAGCTCAGTGGCTTGAGTGCGGGCTGGGAACCAACAGGTCCCAGTTCGATTCCCAGTCGGGGCACATGCCTGGGTTGCAGGCCAGGTCCCCAGTGAGGGCCACACGAGAGGCAACCATACATTGCTCTTTCTCCCTCCCTTCTCCTCTCTCTAAAATTAAATAAATAAAATCTTTTTAAAAAAAGTATTCATCTTTCTCCTACTGAATAAAATATATTTACCAAATAGTAAGCGCTTATCCTCAGTTCTATTTCTGTGCTCTATTTTTTAGCAATCTTTGAATTACAATTTTCAGTAATTTATTACTTGGAAATAAATACATGTATATTATTAATTATACAGTTTTTATTTGTAAATACAAATATTTCTTCATTTGAACTTTAAAGTTATTTTATTCAGTTTCAGTAAAAGACTCACTGGGATTATATTTTGAATGTTATTCATTTTATTATTTTTTTTAAAGATTTTATTTATTTATTTTTAGAGAGAGGGGAAGAGAGGGAGAAAGAGAGGGAGAGAAACAGCGATGTATGGTTGCTTCTCACATGGTCCCCACTGGGGACCTGGCCTGCAACCCAGGCATGTGCCCTGACTGGGAATCGAACCGGGACACTTTGGTTCCCAGCCCGCGCTCAATCCACTGAGCTACACCAGCCAGGGCGAATGTTATTCATTTTAAATACAGAGTATCCCAGAATGAAATTTCTTGGACAACACTTTATCCTCCTTACTTTCTAATATTTTTATAATGTAATGATGTTTCATAATACTTTATAAATATGCTAGTACTGAAATTTTAACATTTTTATCAGAGTATTGATTATGAAGTGATAAATCCCTTTGATCTTTTAAAATCAGATAAAGCCGTATAACCATGTCACAATATTTAAACCTATTTAACTTTCTTGCCTTCATATTGCAGACCTGATGACAGTGGATATTGGGCAGGACTTTTTACCATTTTTCCCCATTTTTTCAGACTGAAGGGTTGGTTTTTAGGGGTAATTTTTATTTTTATCTCTTCTGTTTGTATGTCATAAGAGAAATTATATATTGCCTTGGTGAAATTCATTAAAACACATACATTACCTTCTTTTATTTGACCCTAAATTTTTTGTGTTTCCTAGAGCAGGCTGTGATTTATCTATGCCTACTCTGCAGGCCTGTCCTCTGCTTGTATGTAATTCAATATCTAGAGTTTAAATGAAGTATGAGGGTGTACATTTTAACTCCAAATTCAAACTGCCTCTTTCCATAAAGCATTACCAAAAAAAAAATGCTTTTTCTCCATTTGTGCAGAAATGAGGAGAGAGATATGATTATCTTCCACAGAAATTCTTACTATAGCCACCTTTGTTTTATTTCTAATTTTAATGTAAACACATATGGGTTACAGTCAGTGTGGTCTACTTTTGTTTATTTGACTAGATAAGAAATTCATTCAAAGAATATTGAGTTGCTGAAACAAAATCTGAGTGCTAAGGTATGAAGATATAGAACTGGGAACAATACTGCAAGTGATGACACAGAACTTGTGTGGTGAGGTCACCACAGCAGCTGCTGAACACAGAACCCCAGCTTACACTACTGGCACCATAGATGTTGGACTTGATGTCCTGCTCCTGCTACTTGGGGTTACACAGGTGGAATCCTGCTCGCCCAGATGGAACCCCTACAGTGTGTGTCCCTTTGTATCATCACTTTGCTGTTCTGAGATGAGTGTGTGTGAGCGCAGACGCCTAGGTTCTATCCTTGTGCATTAGCTTCTGGAGAGACTGGGATGCATTTTTAGTTTAGTGAGAATCAACCCCTGCTTCTTAAAAATGGGTGTTTCTAAAAACTAGCATTTTGGTGAAAATTCCTATAGTCATGGTCAAAATTTATAATCTCATTAATTGTCAGTATTCCACCTTGGCATTAAACTACCAGAGAAAATTAAGGGAGAGAAATTAACATTAAAAGTCAAATTGCAGACTATTTTTACAAACTGTAACTTTTAACATTGTGCTCATGTAAGTGGGAATTGTAAAGAATCCATAATAAGGAATACAAGGAACTTAATTTTATTGTTCCATATTGTCATGTAGTTAAATTTTCCTTTGGTTGGGGGAAGATGTCCATGTAGTTCAGGTTATTATAATCAGCTGTATATGGAATCTACAGTGATAAATTACATTCCCTTATAATTCATAACGTTCTCATTCTGAATTTTTTTATTTTAAAAGAATTTAGATTTAGGAAGTCAAGAACTCTTAGATAAGATTAATTTTTATCTTATTTTCATTTAACTTCATGAAATGGGTTTCATGGTACATAAAATCTTAAGGAACTCGGTTTTTCCTCTAAATATTTGATTGCCAAATTCATCCATATTGTTCAATATAATTCATTATTTTAACTAAAATATTCTATATATAGTGTGAGCATATCAAAATTCACCTACCCACTGCTTTTGAGACTTTAAACACAGTACTTTAATTACTTGAGATTGCTTTCCCCATACCTTCTAATATTAGGCAACCACTAATCTTTCTGTCTTTATAGATTTGCCTATTCTATACATTTCATATAAACACAATCATAATATATTGTCTTTTGTATCTGGCATCTTTCACATAACATGTTTTCAAGGTTCATCTATGCTGTAGCATGTGTCAGTACTTCATTCTTTTAATAGCCGAATAGTATCCTGTTGTATGGGTATACCATATTTAATCTATCCATCCCTTAGTTGCTGGACATCTACGTTGTTTCCAACTTTTTTCTATGATTTATAATGCTACTATAAATATTTATGAAATTTGTCTGTGAACATATATTTTTATTTCTCTTGGTTACATATGAGTAGAATTGTTGGGTTATATGGTTATATGTCTACAAGTTTGTAGATATCCCAGACTACTTTCCTAAGTAGCTGAACATTTTATATATACACCAGAGTATATGAGGATTCATATTTCTTCACATACTTGCCAACACTTGTTATTATCTTGTCTTCTTTTTTTTTCAACCATCCTAATGGGTATTAATGGTATCTCATTACTGTTTAGACTTGAATTTCCCTGGTAATTAGTGATGTTGGGCATGCATTTATTGGCCTTTTTTATGTAGCTTCTTTACAGAAATGTCTATTCATATACTTTGCTCATTTTTAAACTGGATTATTTGTCTCTTTACTATTTTTTAAATATATTTTATTAATTGTGCTATTACAGCTGTCCTATTTTTTTCTCCCCTTTATTCCCTTCCACACTGTACCCCTCTCCCACCATCATTTCCCCACCTTAGTTCGTCCATGGGTCATACATATAACTTCTTTAATGTCTCCATTTCCATACTATTCTTAACCTCCCCCTGTCTATTTTGTATCTACCATTTATGCTTCTTATTCCCTGTACCTTTTTCCCCTTCTCTCCCCTCCCACTGCCCGCTGATAACCCTCCATGTGATCTCTATTTCTGTGAATCTGTTCCTGTTCTAGTTGTTTGCTTGGTTCATTCTTGTTTTTATTTTTTTAGGTTCGGTTGTTGATAGTTGTGAGTTTGTTGTCATTTTACTGTTCGTATTTTTGATCTTCATCTTTTTCTTAGTAAGTCCTTTTAACATTTCATATAATAAGTGCTTGGTGATGATGAACTCCTTTAACTTGACCTTATCTGGGAAGCACTTTATCTGCACTTCCATTCAAGATTATAGCTTTCCTGGATAAAGTAATCTTGGATGTAGGTCCTTGCCTTTCATGACTTTGAATACTTCTTTCCAGCCCCTTCTTGCCTGTAAGGTTTCTTTTGAGAAATCAACTGATGGTCTTTTGAGAACTCTTTTGTAGGTAACTATTTCTTTTTCTCTTGCAGCTTTTAAGATTCTCTCCTTATCTTTAATCTTGGGTGATGTAATTATGATGTGCCATGGTGAGTGCTTCCTTGGGTCCAACTCTTTTTGGACTCTCTGAGCTTCCTGGACTTCCTGAAAGTGTACTCCCTTTGCTAGTTTAGGTAAGTTCTCCTTCATTATGTTTTCAAATAAGTTTTCAATTTCTTGCTCTTCCTCTTCTCCTTCTGGCACCCCTATGATTCGGGTGTTGGAACATTTAAAGTTGCCCCCAAGTTTCCTAAGCCTGTGTATTTTTCTTTATTTCACTTTTCATAGCCTGCACTTTATCCTCTATTTTGCAAACATATTCAACCAATTCTGCGAGCATCCTGATTACCAGTGTTTTGAACTCTGCATCTGATAGGTTGGCTATCTCTTCATCGCTTAGTTGTAGTTTTTCAGGAGCTTTGATCTGTTCTTTCATTTAGACCACATATATATATATATATATATATATATATATATATATATATATATATATATATATATATATATATATATTTGGTCTCAGCACACCTGTTACATACTTAGGGGAAGTAGCCTTAGGTGTTTGCCCAGGTGGGGCAACCTACCCTCTGTTGTGGCACTGTATGTAGGGGAGGGGTCTGAGAGGGGACAATGCCATTTTCTCAGCTCTCAGATGGCTTTTAGTCATTTCCTCCACTACCCACATCAAATTGGGCCCTTGTGGTGCTGATTCCAAGGTGGGTGATTTTGTGTATGTTCTAGGATCTTGTGGGTCTCTCCAATGAACTCTCCTGTGAAGCTGGGAGTTTCTTCTGCTGCTTCAACCTCCACAGGTTTTTTCAGTCAGAGATTTTGTGGCTTTATTCTCCCTCACTGGAACCCTGGGTTGCTCGGTCTGTCTCACTCCAGTTGTTCCTCCTGGTTTATCTGCATGCAAATGTGGGACCACCTGCTCCGCCAGCTGCTGCATTTCCTGGTCTACCAGTTGCTGGCTTGCCATGAGTCCTCTCCTCCCTGGCTGCCTGTCTCCACCCCTCTTACCAGTCTGCATGAATGTTTCTTCTTTAACTCCTTGGTTGTCAGACTTCCATACAGTCCAATTTTCTGGCAGTTCTGGTTATTTTTTTGTTTTTAAATTTGTTGTTGTCCTTCTTTTGGTTGTGTGAGGGGCAAAGTTTATCTACTTATGCCTCCATCTTGGCCAGAAGTCATCACTGTATTATACTACTGAGTTGTGGTTTTTTTTTTTATATAATTCTGTCTCTTATCAGATATGTGTTTTGCAAAAGTTTTCTCTTGTTCTGTGGGATGTCTTTTCATGTTCTTCATATGTCATTTGAAGTACAGAGGCTTGTATTTTCAATTTTGGTAAACTCCAAATCATATATTTTTTTCTTGTATTACTTGTGCTTTTGATGTCCTATCTAAGAAACCGTTGCTTAATTCAAGTTCTCAAAGACTAACAGCCTTGTTTTCTTTTAGCTGTTTTATACTTTTAGCACTTATATTTAGGTATTGATAAATTTTGAGTTACTTCATGGTGTGAGGAGGGAGTCCAACTTTATTCATTTGCATGTAAATATGTTGTCCCAACATGATTTGTTAAAAAACTGTTACTTCTCCCATTGAATTATTTTGATACCCTACTGGAAAATCAGTTGGATGTAAATCTAAGGGTTAACTTCTGAATTTTCTGTTCTGTTTCACTGATCTTTAAGTCTATTCTTATACTACTACGACACTATCTTGACTACCATAGTGTAGCAAATTTTGGATTTAAGAAATGTGATATTCCATTTTGTTCTTCTTCAAGATTATTTTAGCTATTCTAGGTCCCTTGAATTCCCATATGAATTCTGAGATCAGCTTGTAAATTTACCAAGGAAGCCAGGTATAATTTTTAAAGGATTGTACTCAATCTGTAGATCAATTTTGAAAATAGTGCCACTTTCACAATATTAAGTGTTCTGATCATGGAATGTCTTTTATTTAGATTTACTTTAGTTTCTATTAACAATGCTTTGTAGTTTAAAGAATATGAGTTTTGCACTTATTTTGTTAAAATTATTCTTAAATATTTTTGATGTTATTGTAAATGGATTTTTTTTTCTTATTTTCACATTTGATTGTTCATTGCAACTCTGTGGAACTAGTACTGATTTTTTATATTGATCAAATATTTTGCAACCTTAATGAACTCATTTACTCTAGTGGTTTTCTAGTAGATTCCTTAGGATGATCTATAGTATATACAAGACCATGTCATTGTAAAATTGTTAATTTAAATTTCTCTTACCTAACTTTGTCCTAGAAGCACCAGTACAATGTTAAATAGAATTGACGAATAGGTCTCTTCAAATTGTTCTTGATTTTACTAGAAAAGCATCCTGTCTTTTGGAATTAAATATTATGTTCTCTGTGGATTTTTTGTAGATGAACTTAGGTTGAGAAACTTTACTTCTATTCTTGTTTTTCTAAGTATTTGTTTTACCATGAAAGGGTATTGCATTTTGTCAAATGTTTTCTCTGCATCTATTGAGATTATCAGGAGGTTTTATCTTTTATTCCATTTTTATGTTATATTATATTAATTAATTTTTGAATTTAGGTCAACCGTGCATTCTTGGTATAAATCCTACTTTGTCATTCTTTTATATATTTTATAATTCTTTTATATATTCTTTTATATATTTCTGAATTTGGTTTGGCATTTTTTTGTTGAAGATTTTTACATCTATATAACAGAAATTGTAGGATTCATTCCTTGGGATGTCTTTTTTTAGTTTGATATTAGGCTAATAGTAGATTCAATGGAAAGTTGGTAAGTATTACCTTCTCTTCTATTTTTTGGAAAAGTTTCTGAAGATTGGTATTAATTCTATAAAAGTTTGGTAGAATTCACCAGTGAAAGCATCTTGGACCAATATTTTCTCTTTAGGTGGTTTTTAATTACAAATTGAATCTCTTTACTTTTTTATGGATCTATTCAGATTTCTATTTCTTCTTTGGTAAGCATTTTATGTCTTTCTAACAGTTTACCATATTTTGAGAGGTGTAATGCACACCCACATTTTTGTCCCAAACTTTCAGGAGGAAAAATCTTTTATTTTAATTTTTTAATTCAATTACTTATTTATTTATATTTAGAAACAAAACTGAGTATCATATTCCAGGGTATTATTTTTGTATACTGATATTGTTATTGCTTTTTTGGGTTACACATTTAATGCATAAAATTAAATTAAAAAATTAGAAACATTTATATAGATACAGGATTAGTATTACCCATGTATAATATGCGTCCTTATTATTCCCTCAAATATTTGGGGGGGAAGTATGCATTATACATGGCAAAATATGATACCTATTTATCCTAAGATAAAACCAAAATTTTGGCAAAGTTTAAAACCAAAGAGAGAATCTTAAAGGCAGCAAGAAAGAAACAGCTAGTAACATACAAAGGAGCTCTGATAAGATTAAGCTGATTTCTCAGCAGAAACACTACATACCAGAAGAGACTGACACAAAATATTCCAAGTAATGAACAGCAAGGACTCAACAAAGACTACTCTGTCTAGGAAGGTGAAATTAAGAGCTTCCAGACCCCCCCCCCCAAAGGTTAAATGAGTTCATCTCTACCAAATTAGCTTTGCAAGTGATACTGAAGTGATTGGTTTAAGAAGAAATAAGAAAGAGGGGTACAAAAGTCCAAAGAGGAAAATAGCAATGAATAAGTACCTATCAATAATAACCTTAAATGTAAATGGGTTAAATGCTCCAATGAAAAGATGAAGGGGAGCTGAATGGATAAGAAAACATGACCTGTATATATGCTGTCTACAAGAGACCCACCTCAGAACAAAAGATTGACACAGGCTGAAAGTTAAGAGATGAAAAATAATATTCCATGCATGTGGACTAAAAAAAAGCTGGTGTAGCAATATTTATATCAGACAAAATAGACTTCTAAACAAAGGCCATAACAAGAGACAAAGAATGTCACTACATAACACTTAAGGGAGTATTCCAACAGGAGGATATAACCATTGTAAACATATGTACACCCAATATACGAGCACCTAAACATACAAAGAAAATCCTGAAGGACTTCAAGAAAGAAATTGACAGCACTACAATCATTGTAGGGGATTTTAACACCACGCTGTCAACCATGAATAGACCTTCAAAGCAAAAAATCCACAAGGATATTGTGGCATTAAATTACACTGTAAATCAAATGGGCATAATTGATATTTACAGAATATTTCACCCCAGATGAAGCAAAATATACATTCTTTCCTAAAGCACATGAATCATGTTCAAAGACAGACCACATGGTAGGACACAAAACAAGTCTTAACAAATTCAAGAATACTGAGATCATCTCAGATCTCAATGGCTTGA
>PVJI01021786.1:0-26478 GCA_004026765.1 Micronycteris hirsuta
TTGGGCTGCTTCCATATCTTGGCAATTGTGAATAATGCTACAATGAACAGAGGGTTGCTTATGTTCTTTCAAATTAGTGTTTTGGATTCCTTCAAATACATTCCCAGAAGTGGATTTGCTAAATCAAAAAGCAAATCCATTTTTAATTTTGTGAGATATCTTTATACTGCTTTCCACATTGGCTAAACCAATCTGCATTCCCACCAACAGTGCAAAAGGGTTCCACTTTCTCCACATCCTCACCAGCACTTGTTTGCTCATGTATTGATAATATCAATTCTGACAGGTGTGAGATGGTATCTCATTCTGGTTTTAATTTGCATTTCTCTAATTATTAGTGATGAGCATCTTTTCATATGTCTATTGGCCACCGGTATGTCCTCTTTGGAGAAGTGACTATTTAGGCCTTTTGCTCATTTTTTAAATTGGGTTGCTATTTTTGGTGTTGATTTTTGTAAGTACTCTATAAATTTTGGATATTAACCTCTTATCACATGTACCAACAAATATGTCCACCCATCTGTGGTTTGTCTTTTTATTTTGTTGATGTTTTCCTTTGCTCTGCAAAAGTTTTTTAGTTTGATGTGGTCCCATTTGTTTATCTTTTCTTTTGTTTCCCTTGACTGGAGCGATATATCTGATAAAAAATTGCTATGAGCAATGTCTGAAATTTTTCATGCTGTTGAATACCCTTATAATCATTACTCTAAACTGTCTGAGAAATTGCTTCCCTCCATTTCATCTATTTCTTCTGGAAAATTCTCTTGTTCTTTCATCTTGGGTCTGTTTCTTTTTCTTCCCATTTTGGTTGCTTCTTTGTATTTTCTACTTTTATTTGTTAAACTAATTGGTTGTTAAACTAATATAGCTGTAATCTGCAGACTGTCTTAAGGTCCAAAGTGTGGGGCAGAATAATTCCAGGCTGATGCCACTTGGAAGGGAGTGAGTGCTCTGCCTGAGAGAGATGGCTCCTGCAGTGTGGAGGATGACTCAGCACAGGGATCCTGGTGGTTGTTCCCTCGGTTCTCTCTCCAGAGCTACCAACCCCAGACTCTTCTCAATCATCTCTAGTCCACACTGTTCTCCCTCTGCTGGAGCCCAGAATAAGTGGCTGTAAATGAAATTTTTGTGTCTTGACCCTTTAAGAAGCTCTCTACATCTCCAGCCTTCTCTCCCTGACAGAAAGGAACCCTGCTGCTTTTCACAACTGGATGTTATCTAGGTTCTTTTCTGGCTCTGGTGCTGTAGGCTTGGGAGCCCATCTTGGGGTTTAGACCCCACACTTCTCATCAGGAACTCCCCAGCTGCTGAAGTACCCCTCTAGAGCTTTAGCTACTGCCTGTGGAAGCCCAGCAAGCCCTCTTGTACCTCCTCTGCACTCACTGCCAGTCTTGTTGTGGTGAAGGGGTTTCTTCTGTCTGTCCTTGGTTATCAAGCTTCTCTCCAGCTAGTGTTCATTTGGTTATTCAGGATGATTTCTCTACAATTTAGTTGGAATTCCAGATTGGCCCTGGGAGGAGGTTAGTGTAGTTTTCACTTACTTCTCTACCATCTTGGATCTCTGAATACCATCTTGGGCATTAATTAATTTCTAAGATATGATCATTTTACAAGTTCCTATGAATCCTAAATTTCTGTGATATCAATAAGTGCATGATATTTTACAGCTCAAATTACTAAGTAATGCAGACTCTTGAATTCCTGTTTATATCAACATGTTCACTGTTTAGAACTGTATTAGGAAAAGAGCATGATCTTTTTAACTGGATAGTAAGGCAGCCTAGCTTCAAATCTAAGCTCTGTAATTTATTAGACAAATGACCTTGGATAAATTATTTAATCTCTCTGTGCCTCACTTTCCTCATCTGCAAAATGAAGATAATAGTAGTACTTATCTGATAGGATTTTTAGACATAAAATAGGTAACATATGTAAAATGTTTAAGACTGTATCTGACACAGGACTAAATAAATATAACCTCTCTATTCAAAGTATTATTTCTTAGGCACTTAGCTAAGGTCCAGGTACTCCTTTTTAAACCCAAAATTCTTTCCATAGATGTTTTTTTTCTTGCCACAGGACATCCAATGCATGGGGCTACTAATATGAATCATTAACAAATGGCAAAATTAATGCTAAGGCAGCCCAGCAAAGAGGCAAGTACTCCATAGAAGTGTAATTAATAGAAAGTTCCCTAGGGATTGGAATACCATTTCACTAATCTTGATATTCCTCACAGTTCCTGGCATGTACCTTTGTGCATATTAGTATTCAATATTTATCTCTTATATGTACGAATAAAATGTAATATATTCCAAAATTTGCTGTCACTGTCCTCTATGAGTCCTTTCAACCCTTTAATCCCCTTATCCCACCGCTGAGCTCCTCTTTGTGTCCATTATTCATAGGCATATGCTGTTTCTGCCTTCTTGGAGACTTAAAGAGGAAAAAACAAGGCAGTGAGTTTAACTGCTTTGTACTGTTTTTTTATTGTTTTGTTTTGTTTTAAATATTAACTGCTCCTTAATGCAATGGTAATGCTTTTCAGCAAGTCGTTTATTCATTCTTTGAAAAATATACAATATATTGTCACTCAGGTCCCCTAAGTATTTGAAGAGCTTGAAGCAAGAGGGCAAATGGAAACTGTTGCACTATATATGAAATATTTAAACATTATTTGACAAGAAACCACAATGTTAGGTTAGATATTTTATCTTCCTATCTTGACACATATAACGTCTTAATGATTTGCATGGCTAGGCTTGAAATTAAAACTCATAGACTCTTTGAAAATCTGTACTTGAACTTTACTGAGACCATATTCCAGTGTCTGGCTGGTTCTTTTCCCACACATGGCTTTATCTCTCACTGTAGCACAAGCTAGTGCATGTGAGTGGACACCAGGCTGACACGTCCCTTAGGTTTTGAAGTGTGTACATTAAAGGCCCAGTTTACTTGTGAGATGATGCTCCATGGGGAAAGGTCCAAGAAGAAACCACAAGTGAAATTGGATTCATTTGAGCAGGGAACTTCGGCATCCTTAGTACCAAGAGCATGGGCCTGAACAGTAAGGAATGTCCAGGCTTTTGTAGTCTTCATCTTTCCACAGGGGATAATCTGAGGGTAATCCCTAAAACTCTGACATTGAGGAATTCACTGCTTACTGTGGAGACTTACATGGAAACAAATCATTACGAGTGCATGCTGAATATTCAGACAGGGTGTGTTGTGGGAAGATGTGCCTGGAAAGACTGAGGAAGTCTTTGACTTAGTGAGGAACTTGAGTAGTACCCCCGCCCCCGCCGTCCAGTAAAGAGTGTTTACCACGGTTTACATTTGGAGGGAAAACAGAGAAAGGGCTGACTGTTCACATGCACAGAGGTCTGCATGAGGACAGCACGTTAGGAAACCTGAGTGTAGGTGACTCTGCCTGACTACGGCTTGTAGAGCAGACAGTGGCTTGGGCACAGGATACTGGATGATCCCAAATTACCAGACAAAAGCAAGAAAAGTAACTTGCATGATTTCCTAAATGCAGTGGCTTACGAGGATGGAAATTTTCTCTTGACAATGTACTTACTGTCCCTTCTCACCAAAGCTTCCTGCTGCACCTACCAGCATCTGGACTGCACTCTGGGACAGAGTCTCATTTCTGTATTGTCTCTGGTAGCTTGCCTAAAAGAATGTTATGTCAAATCATTATATGGCATGAATAACAATGGCAATTATTTCTTTTAATGGAGAAACAATCTGCAAGAAGTCAGAATCCCCAAACAATCAAGTATCTTTATAAAAAGAATCTTTCTATGGGGTCCAGACCATGAGATCAGTGTAGAAGATAAGTCTGAGCTGTGGGTGGAACCCAACTGATTCTGTAGGAAACTAGGACCCTTCTTGATATTAATTACATTTTCCAAAAATAAGTGTAGTTCTATGGCCACATAAATATGGGCACTATGAAAAGCTGTATTTCCATCTTAAAAGTTCATATTGGGTATTAGATTTTTTTTTTTACTTTATTGTTGTTCAATTACAGTTGTCTGCATTCTCTCCCCTCCCTTCCCTGCCTCCCTCCCCCCCTCATTGGTTCTGTCATTATGTCCTCTATAGTGGTTCCTGAAAACCATTCTCCCCATTGTCCCCTCCCCCCGCCCCGGCTATTGTTAGATTGTTCTTAATTCCACTACTGGGATTATACCCTAAGAACCCTGAAAAACCAATTCAAAAGAACCTATGCACTCCAATGTTCATAGCAGCACAATTCACAATAGCCAAGTGCTGGAAACAACCGAAGTGCCCATCTACAAATGAGTGGATCAAGAAGCTGTGGTACATTTACACAATGGAATTCTACGCAGCAGAGGGAAAGAAGGAGATTATACCCTTTGCAACAGCATGGATGGAACTGGAGAACATTATGCTAAGTGAAGTAAGCCAGGCAGTAAGGGACAAATACCATATGATCTCACATTTAACCGGAACATAATCAACAAAAGCAAAAAGCAAGCAAAATTTAACCAGAGACATTGAAATTGGGTATTAGATTATTAAAGTCTTTGAGAAATTCTATAGTAAATAGCATTAAATGAACTACTCCTGTTGTGTAGAACATAGTCATCCGTCCATTCAGTCCATATATTGAGAGTCCACTCTGCTTTAGGTTCACGCTAAGGAAACCAGTCTCTGACACTGCTTCTGACCTTAGTGTGCTGAACACTCTTGAAAATAATTTTAAAGAGCAACTTCCCAAATTAGAATGTATGCTTAACTAAATATTCCTGGGTTCCATAGAAGACATCCTATCTGCACAATCACTTATGGATATTAAAATATAGTTTTGATCCTGGTAGGTAGATACTAGAAGAGATAGACTGAATGTAAAGATGAGGGAATTCAATAGTATAGCATTTTTCTTCTCAAACTTAATTAAAATACTTATAAAATTATGTGAGAATTAAATATGTTCCATATTCTCAAAGATAAGCACTGTGTCTTATGGAAAAATAAAAAGCTGAAAATAATATGAAACCCATGAAAACAACACAAATGATAAAGCAGGTGTTTACTAGAAAAATTTTAATTCTTAAATCATCATTCACACCAAAATGTAAGAAGAATTCAGAGAATGGTTAATTCCCCAAAATAACTGTCATTTATTGAACTCTCTACTATATTATTATTTTTTTTTATTTTAGATTCTCCACCCAAGGATACATTTATTGACTTTAGAGTGAGAGGAAGGGAGAGAGAGAGAGAAAGAAACATTGATATGAGAGAGAAACATGGATCAACTGCCTCCTGTACATGTCCCAACTGAGGTTCAAGCCTGCAACCTATGTATGTGCCCTAACCAGGAATCAAAACTGCAACCTTTTGGTGTATGGGACTACACTCCAACCAACTGAGCCACCCAGCCAGGGTTCTAATATATTACAGAATGAACTGATCTATGCATGCTTTATGTACTTATTTCATTCTTGCAACAAGTTTGTGAGGAAGGTATTTTAAACTTTATTTTATAGATGAGAAAGCTGAGGCTCTGGGAGTTAAGTAGTTTTCCCAACTACTTAACTAAGTAGTTTTAAGTAGTTTTACCTAAGTTGTTTTAAGTAATTTTCCCACATTAGCAGCTCAGTTCTTTCTGAATATAAACCTGTCTCCTGTTTCCCCATTTGGTACACTGCATCTCCTATACCATGTCTTGCCATGGTAGAGAAGATATTGCCCCAGTTAACAAGGGATGGCTGAGATTTAAATATACATTTCCAAAGCTTTAAAAACTGAAATAGATGAAGAAATATTGTGGTTAAGAGTAGTGAACATTAGCATTGAGACTGCAGAAATCAAATCAACAGACCGAGATAAACATGAAAATATGTCTAGAAAGAAGAAGGACTAAAAAGATGTGAAATGAGGTAAAAATCTAGAGCAGAGAGATTTGATCTACTTTGGAAAAATAGTATTTCCTGATTAAGAACCCCAAATAGCACAAAATCAACAAATATAATAACAGAAAACAAATATTTAAGTCAAGGAATCAAAAGGTACCTGGAGTGTATATTGCAAAAAACATAAGACATCACAAGAGGAAAGAATGTAAGAGGTCATTCAGTTAGCACAAATTTCCTCTTTTACAGATAGGGAGAATAAAGACTGAAAAAAAGTAAGTCCTGAGTCATACATCATAACAATGAAAGCAAGACTCAAAATTGAATCTCCTGCATGGTTTTAAGAATTCTTGAATACTAGCCCGGCTGGTGTAGCTCAGTGGATTGAGCGTGGGCTGGGAACCAGAGGGTCCTGGTTCGATTCCCAGTTGGGGCACATGCCTGGGTTGTGGGCCAGGTGCCCAATGAGGACCATGTGAGAGGCAACCATACATTGCTCTTTCTCCCTCCCTTCTCCTCTCTCTGAAAATAAATAAATAGAAAATTAAAAAAAAAAGAATTCTTGAATACTATATTTTCTTGAAATACATTAAAAATCTTGAAGTGCCTCAAAGACATGATCTCCTAAAATCTGCTGGTGAAATAAAACACCATATATATGGGCATAAGTTCATCCTTCATGCATTACCTCTATTGCTTAAAAAATTTATTTAGGTCCTTGGAAAAGCTGCCTTCAAGACTCAACTTGTCTGCACCCTATAGACAATAAAAGACCCTATAGGTCTTTTATTTCCTAAGTCAGACTAAGCAAGTAGAATGCTTGGAATCTGGTATGGCTGCAATAGCTGAAGAATGCGTGACAGTTCCATACACACTGAGAAAGGCCCAACACAAACATTTTAAGAGGGTAAATCATGGCAACTAATCAATATTCTGGCCTGGACAGAAGATGGTAAATAGGCTATTACCAGTTTCCCACCAAGTCCTGTATGCTGCTGCGTTACGGAATTTATCCAATTTCTCCCCAAGATATTATATAAAAACATACCATCCTATACTTGCAGTTAATTATGAACTCGGTGAAAAACTGGCCTGGACCCAGAGATAGGCAGTGTCATGAAAGTGACCACACAGTGCATCTGAAGGGTGAGCTCAGCTCTGCTTCCTGCTACTGGGACCCGTGAAATCCTCAGTTCCCCATAATAAAACACCTTTTATTTAAGCTAATTTAAGTGGATCCTTTATTTTATTTTAATTTTTGCAGTCAAGCATATCCCTAAAATAACGGCAAACTTCCCTTTGCATTCATAAACAATCTATTAAGCTATGCAGGTTAACATAATCAAGATGCCTTCAAGCAATGGAGAGAGTTTTCAGTATAATTTTAGGTCAAAAATCATTTTAAAGTGGATAATAAAATACTAACTATTTGTGCAGACAAGAGACGCCTGTTGGCCAGCTCCATTGCTTCAATGTTAAGGGTCTCATCTATTTCCTTGTTACAGTTTGGACAGTTCACCTTTTGATGTTCCGTTGTTTCTCCTTGGCTCAGCTAAGTAAAACACAAATTAAAACAAAAAAAATAATATATGAATATTAACATATTGTTTAGCATAAACCTCAGGCAACTTATATACCAGTTTGTTTTGAAAAATTATAGAAAATTTGCTAGATACAGAAAATCAGATGAGTTTCCTCACTACTTACTTGCAGTTATTTAGAACGTAAAATGATTGCCAGTTTGAGGGGAAAGAGTTATAGTGTATCTTTATCTTTATCTTTACTTGGCATTGTTAACAGTTTATTAAAAATCTTGCATATATAATCACACTTTAAACAAGTGGTTCTGAAAGTGTGTTAGCATCACCATCACCTGGGGATTGTTAGAAAGGCACATTCTCAGATCCCTCCACAAAACTACTAAATCAGAAACTCTGGGGAACGCGCAGAACGCTGCTCCTCCTTCTGCAGTTACAACCTATATTTTGTGTCTACTCCAAGACGGTGTCATTTCTGCTTTGCCCCTCAGTGATCATAAAGTTCCCTAAAATCCCCTTCTTAACATTGTGGTAAATAAGAGGTTACCAATACAATGTCTCTGTCAATTGTAAGTATTAAAAATTATGAATGAATACTTATAACACTTATTTAAGGGCAATCACACCTACTTTGAAGGAATAAATTAAAGACAGTACTTGCTTACTGCGTATGGGTTTTGAAATATAATTGCTTTCTCAACCAGGCTCCAATCTGCATTTGCAAGATCTTTGTCAAATTTGAGTGCAGAGGCTGCAGATTTAGTTGTCTCTTGAAAGTGTTGAAATGTATAATAAAGTGATTTATGTTTTGTTGATGTGACATCATGAAGACCTTTGATACAAAGAGCACATTTTATAAACAGTGGGAACATCACCATTTTGATCTGAGTTATAAAGCTCCCTTTTGTTCCTATTACATCTACTAAGTATTTTTTTAAGTTAAAGACTCAATCAACATAAATTATTTAATAATAAGAACACTGAGAATTACAAAATTTTCTACTCTCATACTCCTCACAATAGCTGAGGTACACAGTAATAATAGCTGATATTTACTGAATGCTTACCATGTGCTGAGAGGAACACCTTAGCACTCTGCATGTACTAAGGTTTTTGATCATCTCAACACCTTTTGAGGTGAGTCCCTTTTCTCAGTTTGATCAATGAGGAGACAGAGGATTAAATTGGTAGACTGAGTAAAGCAGATTGCCTTTCTCAGTGTGGGCGGGCCTCATCCAATTTGTTGGAGGCCTGAATAGAACAAAAGGCTGAGCAAAATAAAAGTCACTCTCCCTGACTAATGGTCTTCTAAGGTGGGGTATTGATTCTCCCCTGCCTTCAGATTTGGGCTGGAACTTACACCATTGTCTTTCCCAGTTCTCAGGACTTTGGACTGCATGTGCATCTTCTATACGTATACATGCCATATCGGTACAGGTGTAGATACAGATACAGATATACATACACATGTATAATATATATACATACAAACACACAGAGTATATGTACATACATATCCTACTTACTTGAAAGATCATAAGTATGTGATACATACACACACACACATTTATATATACCCAGACTTCATTAAGGTTTGAAAGACTCTTACTATCAGTCACAAATTCTTTTTTTTTTTTGAGCCATAGAAGATTGTTTGGAAAGCAGTAATGTTTCATGAGCAAATGTTCACTGCTCTCAGTGCAAGTAAACAGATACTCCACACTAAGAATTTTAGGTTTGTCCTGGCTGGGTGGCTCAGTTAGTTGGAGCGTTGTCCCATACACCCAAAGGTGGTGGGTTCGATCCCCAGTCAGATCACCTGCCTGGGTTACAGGTTCCATCTCTGGTTGGGGTGTGTATGGGAGGCAACTGGTCAATGTCTTTCTCTCACATTGATGTTTCTCTCTCTCTCTGTCTCTCTTTCTCTCTCCCTAAAATCAATAAACATATTCTAGAACGAGGGTTAAAAAAATTTAGATTTATTTGGCTCCTAAGTAGAACATCTAATACTCTGCAAAATTTTATCTGTTCTTCCCATTTTACTATGCTAAGGCTCACAGAATTTAGAAGAAAAAAAGAAAAGGAAAAAGACTTTGTTGGAAATATGAGGAAGGAATGAAGATTGGGCAGTATAATATTTCTAGAAAGACGAAATTTCAGATTCATAAAATATGCTCATTAGAGTGAAAATACTGCATGTAATTAAAAGGGTAGTAGAGCAGTGACAAATATAATGGATTAAAAGCATCAGGCCAATATGTTTCTACTTCTTAACTACCATTACTTAGTTGTGTGACCTTGGGCAATGACTGTTAACTCTCTAAATCTCAATTTCTCAATTGTTGAAAAGTGGGGGATTAAACAGATGTATTGCATTATAAGCAGGCATTGCCTCCTCCTAAAACTGCTATTTCTGCTTCCACTGTCCATATCCCCCGACTCCTAATCAGTTATCCACAGAACTAGAATGGTCTTTTGAGACCTTAATCATGTACTAATTACACATATAGCTTCTGCAGTAATCTACCAACTGTTGTGTTTTCTAATTTATTTATATGTGGTTGTTTATATTGATGCACACGTGACTCTTTAATATTCCCTCATTTGACTTCTTTCCTGACTGTTTACCTACCTTCAATGTAAGGTCTATCAACTCAGAAATATGGTATGTCTTCATAGCACATCACCATCAGTTAAAAACTGCCTGGCATATAGGAGGCTTTTAATAAAAGTTTGCCACATAATTGAATATACTCATTGTACTATGTTTCTTAAACTGGGAATGTAAGTAATCTTTTAAAATAAATACACTTATTGGGGGCAGAGGGGAGGAGGAAGAGGGTATGGGAGGAAAGTAATAATGGAAAAATGCAATAAAAATGAACAAACAAGCAAAGAAGCTTACTATCCTAAACCTTTCATATAGCTTTACATAGAGATCCAATTTCTTCTCCACTTGGACATTGTTGATTTGTGTTTATATAACTTTTTTCTTCACCTTTACCAATTTTTTACATATTTACAATACTTCTCTCTTCACTCAGAATAGTAATTAGTAGGCTTACCTAGTTTACTAACTACCATTGGCAAGATAATTCTATTGACAATCAGGGTAATTAAGCATACTAATACTCCATGGAATAATACCTAGAATTGAAAGAAAATACAAAATATTGATAACAATTTCATGTAATATCTTTTATATTTACCAGTGTAAATTAAGCTAGGTTGTACTATGCCAATAGATGCTTATGGAGGGGAGAATCTGGGCGCCAGACATGATGAAAGTACTCTGGGGATTCTCTTCCTGCACACATGTCATCCATGCTTTTGGAACCAAGCCAGACATCAGGACATGGTTTGACAAGTAAGCATATACAGACTGGGGAAAAAGTACTAACACCCATCTTTAAATCCCATTCCTGGATTTCTTGGGCCCTGGGAATATGCCTGTACTTTATTAATTCTTATCCACGATACACACTTCTGGGTACATAGCTACACAGTTCTTCGCTCAACATTACCAGCACATCCGTGTCAGGCAATTCTCTTCAGCCATGAAAAGAGAACAGCTCAGAGGTGCTCCACCTGATGCCGTGTCTCTGGCGTCCCTTCAATGTCATCAAGGAGGAACATTTTTAGTGTCCCTTGTTTTCTGTCTTTTTTATTCCAAGTTGGTCTCCATAGACAAGTGGTGCAAGAGTTTTCAAACTGAAACTATACACTGTCGTTGATTTATACAATGTGACTTCCAGAACTTAGGTTAAACCCCTAGCCAGTTCTGTGTTCTTTGGCCACAGATGGAGGTTAGGGACAGAGTATGAAACCACACCAGAGACTCTCAAGGTTGCACATTACAATCACTTGGGAAAATTTAAAATATTGGTACCCAAGATACTGAATATTGTGATATAATTCTTTAAGGGTGCAGTGCAAGTGTTGGTAATTAGAAAAACAAAGTATAACCTACCTACATTAAAGTGTACTTGTGTACCATTTGATAAGTTTTGACCGTGCATACACCCATATAACCCTCAATCCTGTCACGATGTAGACTGTTTTCATATACCCCCAAATATCTCCAGTGCCCCTTCCCAATCAATTTCCACCCCGTGAGAGGCAACTACTGTTTTAATTTCTACATTTATAGATAAGAACTGTCCATTTAAAAACTTTCACATGAATTGAATATTGGGTTTCTCATTGTAGTTTTAATTTGTATTTCCCTGGAGTAATGCTGTTGAACATTTTTAATGTGCTTAGTAGTATACATTTTGGTTTTTGAAGTGTCTGTTTTTCTTCCTAATGATTAAATTGTTTTCTTTTATTATACAACTGTAGAAATTTTGAAAAATATATTCTGGATAGATATGCATTGCTATGTATATGTATTACGGATATCTTCTCCCAGTTTGTGACTTACCTGTCCATTTCTATAAAACTATCTTTTGATGACCAGTGTGTTTAATGTTGATGATGTCCAGTTATTATTTTTTATGTACTAAGAACCCTTTATCTATTTCAAGGTCACAAAGTCAGTCTCTTATCTTTTCTTCCAGAACTTTTAGAGCTTTTGATTTTATATTCAAATCTATGATCCATCTCAAATCAGCGTAACATATCGGGTGAGGTAGATACAGATATTTTATTTTCTTTTCTTCTGAATGAACATCCAGTTGTTTAGCGCCATTTGACAAAAAGACTGTCCTTGATTCCATTGAACTGCTCTGGCATCTTTGTCAAACATCAATTGACTATATAAATGTGAGCCTTTTCAGAGTCTTTATTATATTCCATTTATTTATTTTTATGCCCATATCTCACCAACTTAATTATTGTATCCTGATAGTAAGTCCTTATGTCAGGTAATATAAATCCTCCAACTTTGTTTTTCTTTTCCAAAATTTTTATGGCTATTCTAGCCCTTTTATATTTTTATACATTTTTCAAATTGGCTATTTGTTTCTAAAATAAAGCTGCTGAGTTTGGATTGTGTTGAATATAGCAACATCTTAAAAATCTAAAGTCTTCCAATCTAGAATATGCTATAGCCCTCTATTTAGTTGGGTTTCTAAAATCTCTTTCAACAATGTCTTGTAGTTTTCAGTGCAAAACTTCTACAAATTGTAGAAAGAAGCCTCTAAGATATCTACTTCCTGATATTTAGGTCTTATGTGTAGTCAACTCCTCTTGAGTGTAGGCTAAACTTACTGACTCATTTCTAATGCTTCTAATGAATATTAAATATGTCAGAAGTAATGGGAATTCCGAATTAGCTTATAAAAAGACTGTGGCTTCTGTCTTGGGTGTTTATTCTTTCTCACTTGCTTGTTCATTCTTAGAGAAGTCAGCTACCATAGTGTGAGCTGACTAATGGAGAGGCCCAAGTGACAAGGGACCAAGGGAGGCTTCTGGCCAAGAGCCAGCAAAAAATTGCCAACTGCCTTCAAGGAAGTGAATCCTCTCAACAATCATGCAACTGAGCTTAGAAGCAGATGCTCAAGCTTCAGTTGAGCCTTTTGATGGCTATACCCCCAGTTTATGCTTCAATAAAAGTTTATGAGAACCCTGACCAACATGGCTCAATTGATTGAGTATTGTCCCACAAGGCAAAGGTTGCTGGTTTGAGTCCTGGTCAGGGCACATGCCTCGGCTGCATACCCAGTCCTGGGTTGGGGCATGTGTGAGTGCTGTCTGATTGAAGTTTCTCTCACACATCCATGTTTCTCTCTCCTTCTTTCTCCCTTCCTTCCCCTCTCTCTAAAGATAAATAAAAAATAAAATCTTAAAAAAAGCATATGAGAGAAACTGAATCAGAGGCACCAGATAACCTACATCCAGATTTCTGAGGAAAAAAAAAATGATTACCACAATAAATATAGTTAACATCCATTCTCTCATATAGTTTCAAATTTTTCTTTCTCGTGATGAAGTCTTTTAAGACATCATCTCTTAACAACTTTTGAATATATGATGCAGTACTGTTAACTATAGTCACCATATTGTACTTTACATCTTCAGAACTCACTTATCTTATAATTGGAAGTTTGTCATTTTTGACCACCTTCACCCATATCCTCCACTCATAACCCCCACCTCAGCAACCACTGATATGTTCTCTGTTTCTACCAGTTCAGTTTAAGGTTCTGCATATGGTTTTTTTGAATGTAAAATTAATATTTTGGACACATTTTGGATATAACCTAATTGATCATAATGTTTTATATTTTTTATATGTGTTTAAATTTATTGACTAATTTTTTTAATTGCATCATATATAATCAGTCATTTTTTTTTTTTTTGGTGATATCTTTCTTGGTGTTTGGTGTCAGAGTGGGCTAGCCAAAGAATATAAGGAAGTGTTGCATTCTTTTCTAATTTGTGTAAGAGTTTATATAGAATTGGTATTACTTATTCTTTAAATGTTTGGTAGAATTTGCCAGTGAATTTGGGATCCTAGTTTTCTCTGAGAGAAAATTTTAATTTATATATCTAATTTCTTTAACAAATATAGGGCTATTCGGGTTTTCAAATTCTCTTGTGTCAGTTTGGGTAAGTTGTGTTTTTTGAGGAATTTAACCATTTCGTATAAGAAGTTAAAAAAATTTTTTTACAAAGTTACACATAGTTTCTATTTACTATTCCTTTAATGGCTGCATAATTTATAGTCTTGTTTTCCTTTTCTATTACTGATATTGGTGATTTGTTTCCTATTTCTTCTTTCTTGGTCTCTATCTGTCTGTCTCACTCTTTTACTCTTTTTTTCTTAATTTAACATTTTGAGATAATTGTAGATCACATTCAGGTTGAAGATATAACATAGAGAGATCCTCTGTAATGCTTAACCAGTTGTCCCTAATGGTAACATTTTCTAAAGCTATGGAGACATATGACAACCAGGAAATTGATATTGACATAGTCAAGACACAGAACAGTTCCATTATGGTAGTAATTACTCATGTTGACTTTTATAGCTAATTCACTTCCCTCTTGACCCACCCCTCTTTACTACTGGCAACCACTAATCTGTTCACCAATTCTATAATTTGTCACTTAAAAATGTCATATATTTGGAATCATATAGTGTGTGTGATTTTTTTTTGAGTAGCTTTTTCACTTAGCATAGTTCTTTGGAGATTCATTAAGGTTGTTGCTTTTATCTATAGTTTGTTCCTTTTTATTGTTGAGTAATATTCCATAGTGTAGTTGCATAACAAAGTATTTAAATATTTCCCGTTAAAGGACATCTGAGTTTTTTCTGGTTTTTAGTTATTATAAATAAAGTTACTATAGTGGCTGGCAAGATGATGACAGAGTAGAATATATCATGCATCACTTCCCAGAACCAGACTGGAAATAAAATTAAAAAGGAGAACAATCCCCTCAGTTAAATCAAAGGATACCTGGAAAAGAAACTTTCGACCAAAAATGGCCCCCCAAATCCATCCCTAGACTGGTAGGAAGGGCAGGAACATCTTAAAGGGGCTGGCCCATACAAATGGGCAGCAGGCCAAGGCTGCGGCACGGCTACGGGAGCTTCCCCTTGAAAGGAGTGAAGCCAGGACCACAGACCAGGCTCCCAAGCACAGAGAGCCAGTGCCCAGATGGCCCACCACATAGCATCTAGAGGTGAAAGGCTGAGGGGGTTCTCTCTGTTACGGAGAGAAGAAAACTGCTAGAGACAAATCCACCACCTGTTTTTTTTCCTTAAAGGGGCAAAGCACAGGTTTTTTGTTTGTGGCTACTTACCTTGGGCCACAGCAAGGTAAGGACTGGAGTTACATGAGGACATGCTAGAGTGGGAGGCACTGGGGAGAGTCTTGGGGGAGCAGCTGTGGGCTTTTCACCACCAGGACAGACCTGGGCTTCACAGCAGCCATCTTCCTTGAGAAGAGTTAGTCCATCCCAGGGGAGAATCAATGACCTTATCCTGTGGGATACGGCTCCTGTCACCAACTGGAAACCTGCTTGCTATACCATATGAAATCCTGTTCACACCACCCTACACCTTTTTTGTTCTTTTTTCAGTTTTCTCTGTTTCGGTCTTTTGTTTTTTACATGCCCCCCCCCCCCGCCCCACCTCCTTTTTCTCCCATCCTACATCTTAAGCATTGCTGAGAAGATATCACATAAACTGACTCAGGGACTGTCAGAAACTGGCTTTAGGGTATAGCCAACCCATATACTTTCCTGGGAAACATACTGGTGCTTCCCCCTCATGGGAGGCCCACAGAAACACCCTCCTGGCATCTGGCAGACCTAAAATCTGGGCTCTGGAGGCCCACCAGGGCCCCTGCCCTGCTGAGTACAGGGTAATCCCAGACAGACTCAGACTAGTGGCTCTGGGTACAGGAACACACCCACCATCACCCCTGAAGTGTGAAAGACACTTGCTTGGGAGACCCAGGATTCACAGCCCCTTGTTTCCATCAGAAGCCCCCTCAGAAATAGTTGAATCTGTGACTAGTCTAAGATTGACAGCAGGCCAGCTGGCAGAGACAGGCAGAGGCAGATCCTGTGGTGACTTGGGACATTTATTGACACATCCTTGTACCCAGTGCTGATAAGAGCCAGCTTTGCAAAGCAGCTTGGCCCACCCTCAGAGCAGCCATGCCTAGAGGAATCAGCCACAAATGGTGGATTGCCTATATCTTCAAAAATGCTGCTGAAGGCCAGATGTGGACAGCACCTGACATTGGCTTACACAAGACTGAGACATCAGAGTGATATCCAAAGGCAGAAACCCACAGGCAAGAACTAAGCTCTGCTGAGACAAATCCACTTAGTTCTTTTTTTCATTATTTTCTCTATTTTTCTTTTTCATAGTCCTTTTATTATTTTTATCTATTTTTTCCTTTTTTGTGCTCTAATTTTTCTTTCTCATCTTCTATTTTACTTTTATCTTTGATTACTTCATTGTTGCTTCTTCTCTCCTTTTATAATTTTTGTTACTTTTTCTATGTTCCTTTTCCCTATTTTTTTTTAAATTATTTTATTGTTGTTCAATTACAGTTGTCTGCATTTTCCCCATATCACTCCCCCCACCCCAGCCAAACCCACCTCCCTCCCTTGCTTCCACCCTCCCCCTTGGTTTTGTTCATGTGTCCATTATAGTAGTTCCTGAAAATCTTTTCCCCCATCATCCCCTCCCTTCTCCCCTCTGGCTATTGTTAGATTGTTCTTAATTTCAATGTCTCTGGTTATATTTTGTTTGCCTTTTTCTTTTGTTGATTATGTTCCATTTAAAGGTGAGATCATTTGGTGTTTGTCCCTCATCACCTGGCTTATTTCACTTAGCATAATGCTCTCCAGTTCCATCCATGCTGTCACAAAGGGTAGGAGCTCCTTCTTTCTCTCTGCTGCGTAGAATTCCATTGTGTAAATGTACCATAGTTTTTTGATCCATTCAATTACTGATGGGCACTCAGGTTGCTTCCAGCACTTGGCTATTGTAATTTGTGCTGCTATGAACATTGGGGTGCATAGGTTCTTTTGGATTGGTGTTTCAGGGTTCTTAGGATATAATCCTAGCAGTGGAATTGCTGGGTCAAAAGGCAGTTCCATTTTTAGTTTTCTGATGAAATTCCATACTGTTTTCCACAGTGGTTACACCAGTCTGTAATCCCACCAACAGTGCACTAGGGTTCCTTCTTCTCCACAACCTCAACAGCACTTGTTTGATTTGTTTATGATGGCCTATCTGACCGATGTGAAGTGGTATCTTATTGTGGCTTCAATTTGCATCTCTCTGATGGCTAATGATGCTGTTTCTTCTTTCATTCATTACTAGTATTAGTTCCCTTCCAATTTTTCCTCTCATAATCAGTTTTCTTTCCTTTGGTCTTCTCATATTTTTTTCCTTTCCCCCTTCTCTACTAGTCCATTTCTCTTTCTGCTTTTATTATTTTTTTCTCTCTTGTCATTGATATTGCTGTTGTTGGGGGGGGGTCTAAGGGAAATTCATATATCCACAGTGGGGAATTGTAGCCCTGTGTTTTCATGCGTGTCAAGGAGCAAAGTCTCTCATGGAACATAAGCCGGCATGCATGGAGCCATGTTTGTGCAAGCAGAATTTCCTGTGGGGAAATCAGGCTAGCATGTTCCTTAGATTTAAAATAAAACCTTGCTAAAAATCTCTCTCTCCCTGGGTCAAAAGGACTTATTCTAATGTATGCCTAGCTTCCTCAGACCAGAGTTCAACCCAAGCCTCCTATTGTCTTTCCATTTGCATATCTATCCTCTTGATGCGCTATCTTGGGCATCTACCACCTAGCGTAAATCTACAGTTCATGAATAGTTAATGAAGACCATTCATTATTGCCTGAGAAACAGCAATAAAAGCCCGGTCGACACGCAGTTCGGGGCCTCTCCAAGATGATTATGGAGGGATGTGTGGTCCCGGAATTTCTAGCCCATTGTAAAATTACATGTAAAATTATTTACACGCAGCCATGGCACACAAATCCTGCTGGCCAGAATTCACGATAGGGGTCCTGTTTTAGTGTTGTTTTGGAGTCGTTTTGCTTTATTCTACCAGCACCTATACAACAGCATACAAATGTGGTACCTGTTTAGCCTATTAGTCAGCAAGCTGGAGGGGAGTTCCCAACCAATGAATGGGCCAATAACAAGCAGGACCCAAATACAACAGGAGAGTCAACATAACCCACAAAAGGACATTCCTAGTGCATCCATATCAGGAGATCAAGGAGTCTGCACCTCTCAGTCCCACAGGAGTCCTAACACATAACTCCACCCCACAAGACAGAGAGTCGAAGAAGATCAATTTAACATATAAAAACAAACACAAAACAACAACTAAAATGGGAAGACAAAGAAACAACCTCCAAATGAAAGAAAAAAGAGGAATCTCCAGAAACAGCTAAATGAAATTGAGGCAAGCAACTTATCAGACATGGAGTTCAAAGTAGTGGTTATAAGGATGCTGTTAGTGAGAAATACAAGGACTTAGTCAGAAATACAAGGACTTAATGGTAACTACATCAGCATAAAAAACAATATAGAAATCTTGAATAAGAACCAGTTGGAAATAAAGAATGCAATACCTGAAGTGAAGAATACACTAGAAGGAATTAAAAGCAGGCTAGACAGACATAGTATAGAATCAGTGAGTAGGAAGACAAAGTAGAAAATAACACCCAGTCAGAGAAGCAAAATGAAAAATGACTTTAGGAGAATGAGGATGGGTTAAGGGAGCTTTGGGACAATATGGATGTAACAATATTTGCATCATATGGATATCAGAAAAAGAAGAAAGGGAGCAAGGGATAGAAAACCTACTTGAAAAAAAATTATAACAGAAAAATTCCCTAACTTGGTGATAGAGAAATTCAAGCAGGTTCAGGAAGCACAGAGAGTCCCAATCAAGATGAACCTAAATAAGCCCACACCAAGACACATGACCATTAAAATGGCAAAATTTAAAAACAAAGAATCTGAAAGGCAGCAAGAGAGAAATAGCTAGTTACCTACAAAGAATCCCTGATAAGACTATCAGCTCATTTCTCAACAGAAACACTATAGGCCAGAGGGATTGCCACGAAATATTCCAAGTAATGAAAAGCAAAGTCCTGCAACTAAGACTACTCTATCCAGCAAGGCTCTTATTTAAAATAGGAGGTGAAATAAAGAGTTTCCCAGATTTAAGAAAGGGCTAAATAAATACATTTCCACCAAACTAACATTGTAAGAGAAGCTAAAGGGACTGCTTTGAGATGAAGAAGAAATAGAAAGGGAGAAGAACACAGGTACAAAGGGGAAAAAATGGCAATGAATAAGAACCTATCAATAATAACTTTAAATGTTAATGGATTAACTGCTCCAATCAAAAGATATAGGTAGCTGATTAGGTAAGAAAATATGACCCACACATGTGCTATGTACAAGAGACCCACATTAAAACAAAAAGATTCACATAGGCTGAAAATGAAGGGATGTAAAAAATATTCCATGAAAATGGACATGAAAACAAAGGTGGAATAACAATACTTATATCAGACAAAATAGACTTCAAAACTAAGGCCTTAACAAGAGACAAAGAAGGTCTCTGCATAATATTTAAGGGAGTAGTCCAACAAGAGGATATAACCCTTGTAAACATATGCACCTAATATGTGAGCACTAAAATATATAAAGAAAACCTTGGAGGACTTTAAGAAAGAGATCAACAGCAATATAGTCATAATAGGGGGTTTTAATACCCCACTGTAAACAACGGACAGGTCTTCCAGACAAAAAAAATCAACAAGGAGACCTGGCTGGTGTAGCTGAGTGGATTGAGCGTGGGCTGGAAACCAGAGGGTCCCGGTTCGGTTCCCAGTCAGGGCACATGCCTGGGTTGCGGGCCAGGTCCCCATGAGGGCCATGTGAGAGGCAACCATACATTGCTGTTTCTCTCCCTCTCTTTCTCCCTCCCATCCCCTCTCTCTAAAAATAAATAAAAATAAAATCTTTAAAAAAAAATCAACAAGGATATAGTGGCACCAAAAACACACTAGATCAAATGGATTTAATTGCTATTTACAGAACATGTCATCCAAAGAAGCAAAATACACATTCTTCTCAAATGCACATGGATCATTTTCAAAGATAGACCAAATGGTAGGACACAAAATAAGCTGTAACAAATTCAAGAAAATTAAAATCGTATCAAGCATCTTCTCAGATTATAATCGCCTTGAAACTAGAAATCAACCTCAAGACAAAAACTCGAGACACATTTTTTTTTCACATGGGTTTGTTGCCAGAACACAGGTGTCCAGAAAACCACCACTAAATCAAAGCCAAAATGGGAAAGCAAAAGACGTACATCAACATTGTGGTTATTGGACATGTAGACTCCAGCAAGTCTACCACTACTTGTCATCTGATCTACAAATGTGGTGGGATTGACAAAAGAACCATCGAAAAATTTGAGAAAGAGGCTGCTGAGATGGGGGAAGGCTCCTTCAAGTATGCCTGGGTCTTGGATAACTGAAAGCTGAACATGAGTGTGGTATCACCATTGATATCTCCCTGTGGAAATTTGAAACCAGGAAGTATTGTGTGACCATCATTGATGCCCCAGGACACAGAGACTTTATCAAGAACATGATTACAGGGACATCTCAGGCTGACTGTGCTGTCCTGATTGTCGCTGCTGGTGTTGGAGAGTTTAAAGCAGGTATCTCCAAGAATGGGCAGACCCATGAGCATGCCCTTCTGGCTTACACACTGGGTGTGAAATAGCTGATTGTTGGTGTTAACAAAATGGATTCCACTGAGCCGTCCTACAGCCAGAAGAGATACGAGGAAATTGTTAAAGAAGTCAGCATCTACATTAAGAAAATTGGCTACAGCCCTGACACAGTAGCATTTGTGCCAATTTCTGGCTGGAATGGTGACAGCATGCTGGAGCCAAGTGCTAACATGCCTTGGTTCAAGGGATGGAAAGTCACCCATAAAGATGGCACTGCCAGTGGAACCATGCTGCTTGAAGGATTGCATCCTGCCACCAACTAATCTACTGACAAGCCCCCACATCTGCCTCTCCAGGATGTCTGCAAAATTGGTGGCATTGGTACTGTTCCTGTGGGCTGAGTGGAGACTGGTGTTCTCAAACCTGGCATGGTGGTCACCTTTGCTCCAGTCGGTGTTACAACTGAAGTAAAGTCTGTTGAAATGAACCATGAAGCTTTGAGTGAAGCTCTTCCTGGGGACAATGTGAGCTTCAATGTCAAGAACATGTCTGTCAAAGGCGTTCATTATGGCAATGTGGCTGGTGACAGGAAAAGTGACCCACCAATGGAAGCTGCTGGCTTCACAGCTCAGGTGATTATCCTCAACCATCCAGGCCAAATCAGTACTGGGTATGCCTGTGATCTGGATTGTCACACAGCTCATATTGCTTGCAAATTTGCTAAGCTTAAGAAGATTGATCGTCGCTCTGGAAAAATGCTGGAAGATGGCCCAAAGTTACTTAAATCTGGTGAGGCTGCCATTGTCAATATGGTTCCTGGCAAGCCCATGTTTATTGAGAGCTTCTCTGACTATCCTCCCCTGGGCTGTTTTGCTGTTCATGACATGAGACAGTTGCTGTTGGTGTCATCAAAGCAGTGGAAAAGAAGGCAGCTGGAGCTGACAATGTCACCAAGTCTGCCTAGAAAGCGCAGAAGGCGAAATGAATATTATCCCCAACATCTGCCACTCCAGTCTTAATCAGTGGTGGGAGAACAGTCTAAGAACTGTCTGTCTCAATTGGCCACTTAAGCTTAATAGTAAAGGGCTGGTTAATGATTACAATGCATCTTAAAACCTTCAGAAGGACAGGAGAATGTTTTGTGGACCATTTGGTTTTTTTGTGTGTGTGGCAGTTTTTAAGTCATTAGTTTTTAAAATCAGTACTTTTTCATGGAAACAACTTGACCAAAATCTGTCACAGAATTTTGAGACCCGTTAAAACAAAGTCAAATAAGAAAAAAAACAACAACAACCCTCAAAACACTTAAATACACAGAGGCTGAATAACATGATATTAAATAACAAATGGGTTAACAATGAGATCAAGGAAAAAATCAAAAAGTACAAGGAAACAAGTGAAAATGAAAACACAACATCCTAAAACCTAAGAGACACAGTGAAAGTAGTCCTGAGAGGGAAGTTTGTAGCCTACAACAGGCCTACCTAAAGAAGACAGAAAGATCTCAAATAAACAACCTAACTCTTTACCTAAGACAACTAGAAAAACAACAGATAAAGCACAGAGTGAGTAGAAGGAAGGAAATAATCAAGATTAGAACAGAATTAAATGACATAGAGACTAAAGAGACAATTCAAAGGAGCAATGAATCCAGGAGCTGCTTCTTTGAAAGACAAACAAAATTGACAAACCCTTAACTAGACTCATCAAGAAAAGAAAGAGAGTACCCAAATAAATAAAATAAAAAATAAAGTAGTACTTCTGGCCAAGATGGAGGCATAGGTAGATACATTTTGCCTCCTTACACAACAAACAGAAGGACAACAACAAATTTAAAAATAAAAAAACAACCAGAACTGCCAGAGAATCAAACTGAAAACCAAGGAGTTAAAGAAGAAACATTCATCCAGACCAGTAGGAGGGGCAGAATCGGGCAGCTGGGGTGGAGATGATTCATGGCAAGGCAGCAGCTGGAGGACTAGGGAGGGTGGGGTGGTGGCTGGCAGACCAGGTGAGGCAGCAGCTGGCAGACTGAGCAGTCCCACATTTGTGTGCAGATAAACCAGGAGGAACAACTGGGGAGCAAGACAGACTGCACAAACCCAGGGTTCCAGTGCAGGGAAATAAAGCCTCAAAACCTGACTGAAAAAACCTGTGGGAGTAGAGGCAGTGGGAGAAACTCCCAGCCTCACAGGAGTGTTCATTGGAGAAACCCACAGGGTCTTAAAAAGTACACAAAACCACACACCTGGGAATCAGCACCAGAAGGGCCCAATTTGCTTGTGGGTAGCAGAGGAAGTGACTTAAAGCTGGCAGAGAGCTGAGCAGGCGGCATTGTTCTATTTTGGACCCCTCCCCCACATACAGCATGCCACAATGTAGCAACATGGGTTGCCCTGCCCTGAAGAATATATAAGGCTCTGCCCCTAACTACATAACAGGCACACCAGGACAAAAAATATGGCCCAAATGAAAGAACAGATTAAAGCTCCAGAAAAAATACAACTAACTGATGAAGAGATAGCCAACCTATCAGATGCACAGTTCAAAACATTGGTAATCAGGATGCTCACAGAATTGGTTGAGTATGGTCAGGAAATAGAGGAAAAGTGAAGGCTATGAAAAGTGAAATAAAGGAAAATGTACAGGTTATCAACAGTGATGGGAAGAAAACCAGGACTCAAATCAATGGTTTGGACCAGAAGGAAGAAATAAGCATTCAACCAGAGCAGAATGAAGATACAAGAATTCAAAAAAATGAGGCTGGGGGGGAGGTGGGGCTGGAGGGGAAGGGAGGGGGGAGGGGAGAGGATGCAAATAACTGTAATTAAACAAAAATAATAATAAAAAAAAGAATTCAAAAAAATGAGGAGAGGTTTAGGAACCTCTGGGAAAACTTTAAACATTCCAACATCCGAATCATAGGAGTGCCAGAAGGAGAAGAGGAAGAGCAAGAGATTGAAAACTTATCTGAACAAATAATGAAGATTTCTCCCCAATATTGCAAAGGAAATAGACTTCCAGGAAGTGAGGAAGCTCAGAGAATCCCAAAGAAATTGGACTACTATGAACTATTATTTGCTAAGTAATTCTACAACCTGGGCAAAATGGGTAAATTTCCAGAAACATGCAATCTTCCAAAGCTGAATCAGGAAGAAGCAGAAAACCTGAATGGACCGATAACAACTTGTGAAATTGAAGCAGTAATCAAAAAACTCCTGGAGCAGAAAAGATCTGGGCCAGATGGCTTCCCAAGCAAATTTTGCCAAACATTCAATAAAAACTAACCCCTATCCTTCTCAAACTATTCCAAAAAGTCCAAGAAGAGGATAAACTCCCAAATTCTTTTTCACAAGGCTAGTATTATCTGAATCCCAAAACCAGATAAAGACACAGAAAGAAAGAAAATTATAAGCCAATATCTCTGGTGAACACAGATGCTAAAATCTTCAGTAAAATCTTCATATTCCGGATCCAGCAATACATTAAAAAGATCATATATGGTGATCAAGTTGGATTTATTACAGGGATGCAAAGATGGTACAATATATGCAAATAAATATGTGTAATACATGACATAAATAAAAGAAAAAATCACATGATCATATCAATAGAAGCAGAAAAAGCATTGATAAAATCCAGTACCCATTTATGATAATAAAACTCTCAGCAGAGTGGGAATTGAGGAAGCATACTTCAACATAATAAGGACCATATACATAAAACCTACTGCCAACTTCATACTCAATGAGCAAAAAACTAAAAGCATTTCCCTTAAGATCAGGAACAAGACAAGTGTGTCTGCTTTTCCACTCTCATTCAACATAGTACTGGAAGTTAGACACAGCAATAAGAGAAGAAGAAAAAATAAAAAGCATATGAATTGGAAAGGAGGAAATAAAACTGTCATTATTCATAGATACTACGATAGTGTACATAGAAAATCCTGTAGGCTCCACCAAAACACTACTTAACCTAACAAGTGAATTTGAAAAAGTAGTGTGATAAAAAGTCAATATTCTGAAATTGATGGCATTTTTGTATGCCAACAATGAACTATTAGAAAGAGAAGCTAAGAAAAGATCCCATTTACTATAGCAACAAAGAAAGGAGTGAATGATTCACCTAATATGTTTATCCTTCTCTCGAGGATCTAACCATACAATGTCTTTGTCCAATACTTAAAATCAGTTGCTGCCTATATTTTAACCAATTCTATAGTTATTTACTATGGGAAATAAGTCTGATATCCATTATTTATCATGGCCAGGCCCAGAATTCCACAGGTATTGGTATACTTTTAAAGTGCCTGAATCAGAGGACTTCCGGCAAGATGGAGGCATAGGTAGACAGGCCGTGCCTCCTCACACAACCAAACGAGGAAAAACAGCAATTCAAATAAACAAAAACAGCCATATCTGACAGAAAATTGAACTGAGAGGAAGTCCAACAACCAAGGAGTTAAAGAAGACACATTCATCCAGTCTGGTAAGTGGGGCAGAGCCGGGCAGAGAGCTCACAGCAAACCGGGTGGGGAGCACGCAGTGAACAGGGCGGAGAGAGTGAGGCAAGACTGCGGTTTGTGGAGCGGTACTGGCAACGCTGCAGCTGCCTGGAGAGGCCCGTGGCAGGGGTGCCTGACCAAAACGCAGCTGGCACCCGGCCCACCCGGACCCAGCGGGGCCGAGACTGGTGGACTGGGCGGGTACTCATTTGAGTGCAGACAAACCGGGAGAAAAAGCAGGGAGCGGAACCCATCAACGTGGGGAAATAAAACCTCAAACCACTGATTGAAAACACCTGTGGGGTTTGAGGCGGCAGCAGGAGGAACTTCCAGCCTCACAGGAGAGTTCATTGGGAAGACCCACAGGGACTTGGAACTGAATAGGCCCATCCACCGACCCCAGAGCCAGCACAGAAGGGTGCAACTTGCTTGTGGGCAGCAGTGTGGGTGCGGAGAACAGAGCAAGCACCATTGTTTTCTCAGGACCCGGCCCCACAGGCTGCATCACAACACGACGACGTGAGTTTCCCTGCCCAGGTGAACACCTAAGGCTCTGCCCCTTAAAGTAACAGGTGCACTGAGGGGAAAAAAAATGGCCCAAATGAAAGAACAGATCAAAGATCCAGAAAAAACACAACTAAGCAATGAAGACATAGCCAACCTATCAGATGCACAGTTCAAAACACTGGTAATCAGGATGCTTACAGGATTGGAAGAAAAATGGTCAAAATTAGTTGAACAAGTGAAGGATTTGATAAAGAAAATGAGGAGAAATCTGCAAGGAACCAATAGGGATGAGAAGGAAACTGGGACTCAAATCAATGGAGTGGACCAGAAGAAAGAAAAAAACATCCAACTAGAAAAGAATGAAGAAACAATAATTCAAAAAACTGAGGAGAGGCTTAGGAATCTCCAGGATATCTTTAAACGTTCCAACATCTGAGTCATAGGGGTGCCAGAAGGAGAAGAGGAAGACCAAGGGATTGGAAATTTATTTGAACAAATAATGAAAGAGAACTTCTTCAAGCTGGTGAAGGAAATAGACTTTCGGGAAGTCCAGGAAGCTCCAAGAGTCCCAAAGAAGTTGGGCCCAAAGAGTAACACACCAAGACATGTCATAATTACATTACTCAAGATTAAAAATAAGGACAGAATCCTAGAAGCAGCAAGAGAAAAGGAGACAGTTACCTACAAAGGAATTTCCATAAGACTGTCAGCTGATTTCTCAAAAGAGACCTTGCAGGCAAGAAGGGGCTGGAGAGAAGTATTCCAAGTCATGAAAGGCAAGGACCTACATCCAAGAATACTCTATCCAGCTAAACTCTCATTTAGAATGGAAGGGCAGATAAA